>JBCAUI010532328.1:0-11256 GCA_038406195.1 Haplosyllis anthogorgicola | reverse complement strand
GGGGGGCCCTAACGAAAAAAAAGCGTTTGAATCTTAAATTGTTTGATCAAGTAGGCCCCTAGCTACGCTGGGGCCAATTAAGTTAATTAGGGCATACGCGTTAATTAGGCAATATACGGTATACATTGAGTACACGAAGGACCTGTATGCTATTGTAGTTTGGAGATCACACCACAGAACGTGGACGTGAACGTTCATCCAACAAAGCACGAGGTGCACTTCTTGCACGAGGAGGCCATCATCTCCGCCATACAGAAATCCATAGAGACCAAACTGCTCGGCTCCAATACCTCAAGGACCTACTACGCACAGGTAATTCTATCCCTTCTATTTCAGTGTTACGTACTTGTTACTACTAAGTTACTTTACATATATTGGGCTTTTTACTTTATTGTTTGGGTTACATTTTCCGCCCATTTCACTTCCGCTTCAGTCGCCTTTTTATAATTCTCGATTTCAATTTTCCGCCGCACTTTGGAATCGAGAATTAAAGAAAAACTGAAGTTAAGTTGAAATACATTACATACGGAAAATTTAAACCTTTATTTTTTATGTGTTTTTAGTTGCTACCATCAATGCATTATATATTGCGGGAACTTGCTGCCACATTCCCTTGCGTTTGGACGTGCAAGTGTGTATGTTCATGCATTTTCAGATGCAAAAATAATAATAAAACATGCACAAACCCAACCGAAAGTAGTGTTTAGGCAAAGAATTTGGATGATAAACCTTACAAGAATTTCTTTTCGTTCGATTGTCGCACTTCGAAATCCTTTCAGTTAAGTGTAACCCATATTATTGAGAAATATGGCTCTTCTACAAAGGGACACACTCTATCCATCCTGTGAAGGATTAATTCCAAGTCGCTTTTAATTAATTCATTAGAACATGTAATGAATTAATTAAGAACGACTTGGAAGTTTTGTCTCCTTTATTCCACTAAGTATGCTATTTCATAATTACAGTACACATTAATTTCGAAATATGTTTCAAGAGAAAAGCTTCTTGAAGTAACATTGAAACATAAACAGAGACTCGTGACACTACTTTTATCCAAGAGAGAAAAAAAAGAAACTTCTATGAAAAACTATTTGAAAGGAATATTATTTGCTTTATAGATTTATACATGTCATTCAAGGTTTTCTTTTGTGTTTCAATTTCAATATAATCAGACGTAAATCAAATTTCTTTCAATATTGACATTTGAAGACTAAGAATGGTTTTATGATGAAAATCTGTTTTAAAATGAGACAGTTCTTGTGTCTGGAAAATTAGGCAAATTTAATAGATAAGCCTTAATGTAAACTTGAGATCAAAATAGAAAAAACTTTGGTTGCCACGTTACAACAGATACACCAGACTATCAGAATGTACACGTACAAAAGTCACATACACATCCCGCATGCATGGTTGCCCTCCAGGCATTGTAATATCGCATCCTTGACATTCACCAGTGCAAGCCCTGATCATGCACCACATAGTGATACACCACTGTAAAGTGCCTGTCTCCAAGGTATGCACACATGTGAAGCGTCGGTGGTGTAACGGTTAGCATGGTTGCCTTCCAAGCAGTCGATCCGGGTTCGACTCCCGGCCGACGCACTAAAGTTTTGATTTTTTTACCGTATATGCACACAAAATATAGTATCAACAGAAAATGAATACGCTTTACAAGTAGCTTGAAGTGATTGCGCATGAATGAACAGACGACTAGAATCAGACACTAGATGTTTGTTTCCACAAACTTTCAACAATTTGCAAAAATTTTATCCTCAGGGTAAGAAACTGGAGAACAAGAACCTGGAAGATATGGTCTGCTGTGGATGTGTCAGTCTGGACAAGGAATGTACCGATTCAGAAGGCAACAAACACAAGGTCTGACAGAAATTAAATTAACCAAAATATTTTTCAAAATATATATATTGTAAAATTCAAATCTACTGGAAACACTGAAAAATAAATAAAATCATCTTTGAATTATCTTCGTCAGGTGAATTCGGTTTGGTCCGAAGGGTTGTGTGATGAGTTAGAATGCAGATTGACTAATGATCTACAGCTCGAGATCATCAGAACCAAAATCACTTGCCCAGCTTGTAGGTCCGATGAAACAGCTGTTGCGGTAAGAATATTTACACAGCCAATTTTTTGTTTAATAAATTTAAGTAAGTTATTTAAATTGATTGAACCGATATTTTCAAAATGAATGAGCCTATGTCATAGATCTATGCCGCATGAAGACTTGAACCCGAAAATTGGCCGATCTTTTTAGGTTGCCGGCCAATGTTGTCACGAGTGTGTTCCAGTTGTTACAACTACGATGTTACCGAATACAACGACAACGGTTGTGTTCACGACCACATCTCCGTTTGCCGAAACCACAACAATGGAAGAAACAACAACCGTTTCAGGCTCAGGGGAATTCTCAACACTTCCACCTACAACTACCACCGAAGGCTCCGGCACAACAGGTGAGATCCCTTCATTGAAACATCTAGAAAATATGAAATTCGAATTCGAATTTCTTTCCGAATGATATGATAAAATCTTACTCTGTTGTCAGTTTCTGACCTTAAACATAGTTTTCAATTAAACTAGGATTGAACAGTAGCGGATCTAGAAACTTGCTCGACGAAGGAGCAATGACTTGAAATAACAAATTAAATTAAAATTAAACATGTTTTACAGGGGTCAGAGGCCCTAAAACCCCCCACCTCCCCCCCACCCCACCCCCAACATCTGCTACCAAAACTTCAGACGCGATGTCCTGGATTAGAGATGTTTCTTATCTATTTCTCCTGCCTAATTATCTATTTATGTTAACTAATATTGGTAGCTTTAAAAATTACTTTTAATGGACTTAATAAGTCGCTTTTAGAGGTCAATATTATTTTTAATAAAATAATAACAGTATAAAGTCGCCTGCTAAATCAGTCAGATAAAATAAATAACTTTTAGTTATTGTGAGCATTGTCTATGGACAATTGCAGGTCAACCATCAACAACTGAAATACTAACAACAACGAGGCCGCAACCTCCAAGCACAACAACACTCCTGGAGACAACTACTTCTGGTACCACAACTCTTTGTAAGTTCTGTACTGTATTAGTTTATTGATTTTTCCTTTCACTTCGAATTGTTTTCTTATTTTAAAGTTAACATTTCCACGTTTATAGCCGTGAGTACAACGCAACAACCGGAACCTACTACTGAACGTCCGACAACTACAGTCGCACCCACAACAACAACCATACCAACATGTGAGTTACGTTCTATGTACCGCAACCAATGCAAAATAGTTCTTCGTGTCTTCTAGCGAAAGGGAACTGCACAATCAATTGTGGTTTACAACTTTTCACTTCCCAGCAAGGAACTTATTTGAGACCTTAAACACGTGAGGGTAAACCTAAAGAAACTATCACATTGTGGGGATGTGATCAGCAGCACCCTTAGTTGGCACAATTTTTGTCCACCCTTATTGGGCCGGTACCACATTTTCCACCTTGGTCCGGCGCGGTACTTGCTCAAAGTCTCTACCCCGTTCAAGAACTGTACTCGGGTACACTGCAGGGCTCTACATTTGCAAAATTATACTTATTTGCGAATTGCAATTACGATCATAAAATATATTTGCCAGATGTTCCCCTGTTACAACAGATTTTCTAATCACACTATTCGTTACGTACATACAGGTAGTTACGAGGGTCGTGTGTATGACATCGGTGATGTGTGGAACGCCACCACTGACGGATGCACGACCTGTACGTGTAGGGAAGACGGGCTGTCTTGCACCGATACTGTCTGCGACGTCACCTGCGATGTAAAGTTTAAAAATACTTTCAGATCACCAAATCAGTTCGTTCATGGGAACAGACAAAAATTGAGCTTAACTAAATATCTTTCACAAACTGTTCATGTACATGTAATTAAGCAGGCTTTGCTCGGCTATTGAAATTGTTAACTCCTTTTGTGGCATCTCTTCTTGCCAAATAGGCTATCGCCTGTAATTTTCACTGTAACTTTGATATAACTTAGCTCTTGAATCAGGTTGCCCGAAAAAAATTTAGGTAGTCCTGATTTGTATTCACTGAAACACAGGTCTCAATTTTCACAGTAACAGCCATATTCATAATTCATTTACCGTTTGCACAAAGATCATTGTGAAATATGGGTTGCCCCGCAGGGCAACCTGGGGAAAATCTTAGGTTGCCCGAGACAGTTTCAGGTCGAAATTTCGACCGGGCGAGTCACTAATTCGAGCCCTGGGTTTACCCATATTATATAAATTTCACAATTCCATGTCTCTTGTATTATTACTCTTTTTTTCAGGGAGTATTGAAGAGTGTACCTGGTAAATGCTGCCCTGAATGCAGTAAGTCCACCTTATTTCTTGAAAAAATAAATACATACTTGAAATGATTCAGAAAATTTAGTTGCTAAACTACAACACAAATGTAGTGAAACCTGTCATTCACGACCATCATTTGGAACTAATCTAAGTGGTCGTAAAAACAAGTAGTCTAAATACGCAGATTCATTTAAATGGAAATTACAGTTTTGGTTCTGTATAATCTGGTCACAAATGACATGTCATCGTAAAATATAGGATTCACTGTACTCAAAATTTAATTTCAGTACCACGAGAGACCGCAGCCTGTGCCCACAGTGTTGTACCAACGGAAATGACGGTAGGAGACTGTGTGTCGGCCGCCAAGGTGAATATGACCCAATGCGTTGGTACCTGCGGTTCGAACGCTACAACAGTCTTTATGGAACCTTTCGTTGAGACGAACTGCAAATGTTGCAAACCTACGTCTATGACCAAACAGACCGTCAATCTGCAATGTGGTAAGTGTGTAATTTAACTTTTGAGCACACATGGTGCCTATTGCTTAGCACACCACAATTACTAATTAAGGAAAAGAATCAAGAATTTTTCCACTCTTTTTATTATACTTTCATGAAATAGGAACTTCTCGATTTGTAAAAATCTGAAATGTCAGTACATAAACAGCATCTAATATTGCGCTAGACTCCCCCTCCCCCCCTCAAAAAAATTTGTGCTGTTTTGGAGAAATCCAGGAACTGCTACTGCAAAATAATTCACCTACATCGCGCTGATGTGATCATTTGCTTTTCTAATTTCACAGCGAATGGAACGACGACTGCCTTTGAGTACGTGCAGATAGATGCGTGTGGTTGCGAGGCGTGTCAGTACAATCCGTTCTCTCCGATGGTCGGCGTCAGCAAACCCGAGGAAATCATCACCAACCTCCCACAAGCTTAGACATCGGCACGGACCATGGAATATCGACCGACCAACCGATGAAACAAGGAATTACGAGATATGAATAATTTAGATAGAAAATAAGATAACCGTATTTATTCCGTACATGCCCTGTAAACATTAATGGTTACGAAATAAGTTACTTATCGATTAGTGTTAGGCTGCCCCCACCCTTAAATGCAAAAACATAAAAAATACAAAAAAAATGGACGGATATGGAACGACCTGTACCCAGGAAACACAAGAGTATTTTGTGGAATACCTCATGAAATGATTTAAAAACGTCTAAAATTATAATTAGGTTCAGTTGAAACGTCGTTGAAAAGAAATCGTATAAAGTAATTTACTAGTCAAAGAATCTGTTGATAGTTTTGAATCAATTTCGTCCACTGTGCAATTGGAGACAATATTGTGCACATAAATTAGGCCTTAGGAATACTGTACTAGTTGAAAATCATGATATTATGATACGTCCTCTTGTTTTCCATGGGAATTGAATTTAACTTAATAAAATTAGAGCCGCAAAAATTATCATATCTTTGTTACTTTTGTTCATCACATCCTAGGAAACATTTCAATGATCGATATCATTAATAAAAGACAAAGAAATATCTTTACTCATCTACATGCTTAGATTTATTTTTAAATATATCACAGATCAATGATTTCTCAAACAATGCACCCGGTTGATCTTTCTGGTAAATCATAGGCTAATACCTTTCAAGTGACTTCAATTAAGGTGACTTGAAACGACGCTACTATAAAATTTAAACCGATATGACCAAGCCTACACAAGGACCGAAAAGATGTATAACCGCATTGCGAGAAATTTAGCACCGCATGCGCTTGTGTATTTTTTAATTGGAGCACTTTTGATAACGTGCAGAATCAGGCCGAATACTGTAATCTATCGCTAGTATGCTGCCACGCAACTGTCAGGACTACTCTGTTGATATAACACAACAATAGGCCCGAAACAGCTTCCCATAACTACACAGTCATGTCCGAACGGATTGCTCGATATTCCGTACCAAATTATTCCATCTTCAGTGTTTCTGCTACTCTCTCGGGGAGAAACCCAACACTTTAATCCCTGGGTGTCAAATCCCCGGATCACTTACTAATCTCCATGTTTGTTTGGTTCATTTGAAGACGTGGTGCAGAAACACTGATTTCATGGGCACGCAGTCAACCATCCAGTTAACTCCATGTGTACTGAAATGTGTAACCATGCATTCTTCTTCTATTCATAATTCCGTTCATTAGCATCCATTTTCTGTTTGACAGTATATTAGGAGGCAAATTTATCGTATCCTTCAGCTGCTTAAACTACTTTGCTAAAGACATTTTACTGTTCAGGCCCCGGCAAATTCTGTCCTGTCAAACCTGGGATAAATGCTCTACTACATCATACGTGTCACAAATCAATTCATCCACCACTACAACGTTGTGCGTCATAATCAGCTGCATACAACTGCCTATTGGCTTATAAATTAACTGTTAATATCCTTACACAACAACCTTTGATATCATGTATATTCACAAGTGTGACCGCAGCCAGTTGGGCACTGTCTGTTGTATGCGAACCACTCCTGCATATGATCCAAGTGACCACCATGTGAACAACCCTGACACCAGACATACATACCCTTCACTGTATGGTGGCTGAAAAACAAAGACAATGGTTAAAGTTATTGAATTAGATCATGTGCATTAGAATTGAAAGCTTTTTATTGATGAAACTGGCGCGTTCCTTGACTTTCGTCAACATTCGAATAATTCAATTGTGCTGTAACATTCTTAATTTCTTAATCCTGACCGGTTAAAAGGATTCATTTGATGTCAAGTGATATAATTGTTATTACCTTTACATCTAATCACATTTGTGGGTAGCTAATAGAAAAATCCTTACCATATTGCACACAGGTTCGTAACTCCATGACATCTATCACACAACCATCCGGCTCTCTCCATGTACTTCGTGCACTGTGAACAGTTTGTTCTGATTGACGTGGATTGCTGATTTAACATCTGGATAGCCGGTATTCCAGATAACTTAATAATTTCTGTTACATTTGACCAGAGTTGAAATCTGCTTAACATGTCTGAAATCAGCAAAAAAATGAACTGTAAGCAGTGAAACATAACTTTTTGTTTACAATGACAGTTTCTACGATATTCACTGAAAAAAGATAACAAAATAAAAGCTATGTGCTCCACAATTCTATTCTTTGATTTAGCTTACCTATGTAGGACATTAACCATTGTTCTTGTGTAACTTCATCGATGTGAGATCGAATTTTATCGCCCAGAACAATCAACACTGTCGCAGACATCTGTACATCTCCCTGCAAGAAATAGGAAAAGAAAACCACATTGAAATAGGCAGTCCAGCAGATTGATGTTTTCATGTATAACGTAGATATTTTCAAAAGCATTATTATTAAGAATTTCTACATTGGAACTTACTGTGTCGGCAAACTGATGGAGCATATCACCGATGATATCGGTAAAATCCCAAATAGGAATGTCTGACTGAAATGTCGGCATTGCTAGAATCTCCTCCTTTATTTGACTTATTGCATGCATCTCCTTCATTGTTTGCTGAGTAATTCTACAGGTAATGATATGTAAATATATATTCTTGTGCCACAAATACCTTTGTAAATTCATCTGCATATTACCACTAACATGTGATGCTTTATAGTGTTTTAACATTATTAATTTCAATTCAGAACTTTACAGGTTGAAATCGTACAAGATCTCCCTTTTTATCTTTGTGGTAGAAGTTATTTCAGAACTTCTACCACTATCTTTAAACTATTTTATACAGTAAAATTGTTCAATGAAACTTCTGCAACAAATGTACGATTTTCTATTTACATTTGTCTTTTGTACGTTCGTCCAAGAAGACAAGTTATGCTTTATATATGTGACGTACGCTAGCCGTACCGCTAAAACGTGAGCACCGGGTGTGCCTACTCTCCTTAGCCCTCGTCGGGCTCGGGCGAAAGGGGCGATCCCTCTCTAGTGTCTTACTCTAGGGTGTAGCGCCACCGTCAGTGCGGCTGGTCTTTCGCAACATAATTAGATAAGAAAACGACAGCTATGGCTGCCACACAGTAAGGAACAGAAGAGTCAAGATAGCGATAATGGTTGAAGTGCTGCTATGGGAGCGGCTGTTCTGGGAAATAGGGATGTGCTAGAGGTCCTTCTCCTAGTAACTCTAACCAGGCAAAGGCGATTAGTGCATGTGCCATGCTGTTTTAAAGGGTTTCCATGATGATGTCACCTTAGGGTGACATCAGCATGGTAACACATTCGACGTGACATCCTTTGAAGGTGACGTCATGTCAAATGCATCCCCTGTGCATGCGCACATGTGGTAACCAGGCAATGTTTCCAAAAATAGATTTCCCCTCCCGGGTGCCGCTCGAGTGTCACTAAGGCAGCGGGGCTGGCATAGCCTTGCTGTCCAGCGCCGCCAGCAAAGCGTCGCCAAACACCCGGAATTTGGCCGGAAAAAGGGCAGCTGGACCTAACACATCACATATATAAGACCTACACCAAGTCATTTTCAGTCGTACTAGATGGCGAGTCGATGCCGTTCTGTGCAGCCAGTAAATCAGGTGAACCACCTTCGTCAACTATCTCATGGCGTTTGGATATCGCTTCAATAGGTAGGTTCCAGTCCTGTAAAATATATGTATCGTTTAATTTTCAATGCCTCATAAATTTGCATTGAAGGCATACCACCATTAACACAAAATGTTTTGATCGTTTTTCAACTATTTGAAAAGTGTCAACAAACCAATATGAAGTATCAAATACGGTATTCCTGGTGCCAAGACAAAGTTTTGAGGGGTGCCTCAATTAGAAATATCAAAATAGCCATTTTGATTGTTGCAAACATCTGATTTTGTTTATTTTACAACTGATAAAACCTAGAGAAAATATCCTTCCATGACACTAAGTCAGAAGCAATAATCTTGCTTTTGAATTACAGCAAAGAAAATTTTAATTATTTTGGTCACGAAAAAGAGGGGGTGCCATAATTAGAGGGGGTGCCATACTTAGAGGGAATACGGTAAGTAGTCTTGTTTTATTCCATATTATATCAACTAAAATGTTTTCTTGCCTGCCCATTTTGAAGGTCACCCAGTTCGTCATATTCGAAGTTGATTTGGTCTATGTCACCATCACCGAAAAAGAAATCACTATGGCTACCATTGATTCCAACGCCAGCCATAATGCTGGTCAGATTTCCTGATGTCTCGACTGGGTCAAGATCTTGCACGTCGGATTCTTCTTCACTTATTCCTGAAAAGCAGTAGCTAAATAAATAATCAAATACACAAAGACCTCCTGACGAATTCTTCCAATCAGCAGTACGAAGGATAGAATGCCATGCCTGTTGATCCTAATAGTAAGGTCGCCAGTCTTCTGCTAACTGATTAGAAGTATTAAACGAAGGATCACCTGAAAAAGAAGACCTTTTCACAACAGTTTCACTATATTCACTGAGCACGTCTTCGTACTCTTCAACAGGTTCTTGGATTTTTTCCGGAAAATGAATTGTTGCGCATCCCTGTGGACTTTTGTTTGCGAGGTCTGTACAATATTCATAATATCCCTTAAAGATGCCATGTAAACTGCACAGTGACATTAGTTATCATAGTAGAGTGGTACACACATCGATTAAATTCTACCGTTATTTAACTTCATTAACGCTTTTCAGTTGTATCATTGACCAACATTTTGCGAGCAGCCATTTAAAAATAAATCCTTGATTCTACTACTTATTACAGCATTTTGATTTAAAGTCACAAAAGTGCCATGTGATTTCGTGCTCTTTTAATTCTGAGTAATTTTTATTTTGACAATTCCTGACGTTTTGAGCGGTGGAAAATGTAATACCATAGAAGAAAAAGTCTCGACTAATGTTGGCTCAGAAATTGTTCAGGATCGATAAGCTCAAGAAAAATGAAGCAGACTGCAGGAAGGTATGCATCAGTAGATTGCCGGGCACTTTCTGAAAACGAGTGTGAGTGAGAGCAAAGCATCTGGTCCACCAAGCGTGTTTGAGATTACCGAGCGAAGCCTTGGCCGTGTTATATATGTACAGTCAACGTAATTGACAGAAACCGTGAATCTACTCCTACTAATATTTATGCCAGCACTCTGTGATTTAAGATATACAGAACACAAAATGAGGGCACATTTAAAGATGAAGTTAGCAGCATATTAGATACCATAGCGACCCTTGCATTGAAAGAATGTTTGCTATGGTAACAAAAATAGGTCCAGATGGACCTGAGCTCATTTGGCATTATCAAAATAACTAAGACAATCTAAGTCACAATATCACATGAATACAAATAACGTGGTTTAGATGAAATTTCCAATATATGATCTATGAAAAACACAAATATGGCCGCCAAACTGGAAATATATGTGGCATCAATATATATTTTACAAGAAATAAAGAGGGTACCTAGGAGCATAAGACTGTCAAATATGAAGTTTCTGCCATCAAATGCATGTCCAGGAGCAAGGTTCAAAAAAATTACAAATATGGCTGCCAATTGGAGAATAATGGTCAAAGGAACATAATAATTGCTGGGCATTCATGGGGGGCATAGGTGCATATGTGTGTAAAATATGAAGTCTCTAAGATTAATAGTGTGCTCAGGGTGAGTGTGCACAGATGCCTACAACAATGACAATGACAATGACAACCACAATGCTGGACAACGGACAATTCATGTTTCTATAGCTCTTTGGCATATATGCCAAATGAGCCAATAAGTAAAAGCCTGAAAATTGACTCAAAAGTATCAACACTAGTCACAGCTAACTCTTCTTACTTTATATGAATGAGAATCTAAGGAAAGAAAATAGGTCCAGATGGACCTGAGCTCATTTGGCATTTTCATAAAACTAAGACAATGTAGGTTTCAATATCACATGG
>JBCAUI010532317.1:0-11256 GCA_038406195.1 Haplosyllis anthogorgicola | reverse complement strand
CCCTGTGACGTCATTGGTGACGTCATTTCCGGTTATGACGTCATTTCCTGTTGTGCATTGCTGTGTTTTCCCGCACTATAGGTAATGATTTCCCGCTATGACCCCGATTCAGTATTTCCTACTATGGCTTTTATTTCACTTTGTGACATTTATATTTGTCACGAAATAGTTGGAAATATACCAATATAAAATTTGTTTTTGTTCGCAAAAACTTGATTTTTATGCGTTTGTTTGGAAATTATCTGTTTTTGTTCAAAATCTAGGTCAGCGTATGCATATCAGCTTAGGAAGACGAATTCAATACCCTAAAAACGTTTGAAGGATTTACTTTGAGCAGATAAAGACAAATTAATGTCCGGAATGGCGTAATAAGTAAGGGATTTAATAACTAAAACCGTACTAATTTAACAATGGTTGATACATTCACGCGGAAATTAGAGATGTTTTTACATAGAAATTGCCAACAAGAGGAATCCTTACTTACCATTATACTTAGAACTTTGAGTGAATAACTGATGAAAATTGAATTTAATTAGATGCGTTCTAAAATCGGTGCTAGAAAAGGGTATGACAAAGAATCCTTACTTGGTGAGGATGATGATGATGGAAAAAGTTATCAGTACAGGGAGTTTGTATCAGTTTCGAAACATCTAGAACAAAAGAGACGACATAAGAATTACACACTGCGCTTTTGATGCGCCATTGTTCCGTAAATGATACAAATGGATCAGATGAAAAGATCAAATTTGACTAATTTTTCTTATTTTGGACCCACAATCTACAATCGTCCTGTAATAGCTTAGTAATTTAAAAACGAGATATTATCTCGTCGATTTGTTTGTTTAGTTTTTTAATGGACTTGACGACTTGACGAAAAATAGGTATTCAACATATTCTCTTTTTTGCAGACATGTATACAAAATAAACATTTTTGCTATTTAAATTGTCATATTTGTTTTCTTTCAGTATATTGAATTATTGACACTTCACCTTGAAACGTGTAGATAGACTAATAAAATATATAATTAATTGCAATTGAGTTACCCTATCATCCCTCACAATGGAATAACTCAAATTTTGTTTACGTGCAAACAAATCGACAAGACAATAGTCATCTCGTTTTGACGTGACTAAGGTATTGTGTCCAAGACACTGATATTAACTTTAATTGTCAATAGTCTAATTTTGCATGGTGCCTATTTTCATAAACGTTAGTACCATGTGAAATTTTTATCATGAATATTTTTTTATTTCAAATTCAACAAATTCTACTGCAGAACGATGTAAGGTCCATACCTGCCTCAACTAATTTATTAGTTGATTGCAATTAAAGTGAAGAATTTATTCCATATGAACACATTTATTGAAACTGGTTATTGCTGAAAATCTCGGAAAGCGTTTCCCGGAAGGCTTATGTAATTCGGGACAGACACTCAAATCTGGCTACGGATAAAAAGATTTTGTGTTGGACTTGCTCAGAAGGAATCACTGTATTCGCTACTTACACGAATCAATAAAATCCCTTTCGCGGGGAAAATCGTTGTTTTATTTAAACATACTAAAATAGTGGGTAAGCGAGTATGTTCATTTTTTTGTTTGGTTCATTTTCCCTCGAAAAACGAACAATTGTTTTTCGTCTCAGCATCCTTTAATCCTTACCTGGTACTCGCTGCATTAGCCCAGATATTTCGCCTCTTATCCGATTTTTTCTCCTTTCTTTCTGACATTTCATTTAAGAAGAATTTGTTTTGATCACTGTGTTCTTTCGTAGGAGAAATGCGCTTTTCCTCTCGCTCATTATTTCAATTTCAAATCCATCTGTCTCCGTTCGGGAAATGTTGCGTTCGTTGTAGTATAATTTTAAGTGTGTATTGACATATGTCAAAGATTGTTTCCTTTTCAAAATATCATTTATCATTCTTTTTTAAAAGGTCATAAAATGTGAGCATAATGTGCACAATAATTGTAAAAGGGAGTGCCATATTTTTAGATGTAAACACGTCTAAAAACAATTTATTCTTCAGGTACTTCCAAGTCAAAATTCCTGCTTAAAAATCAAAAATCTTAATTCGTACATCCTCACCTTTACTAGAACCAATGTTATGTAAAAATGTAGTCCGTTGGCAAACTTTTAGGCACTGTGTTCAAATGAAAACTTATAGATTTACAATAACGTGGACTAATTTTTGGACAACTTTGGCTGTTAATGGTTTTTACAGTGAAATGGTTTTTACTCTGTCGATTTAATTTAAGAGTCAAAGCTCAGTGCGAATAGTTTATGTAGCTTTGTTAAGCTTAGGACCATCTAAAGGATGTAACTATTGACTTGAGTAATAAATCTGATTATCTTAATTGGTTATGGCAATTTTATGAACATGGTTAAAGAAAATCTTAATTAATCTTAGAATAGAAGTGACATTTTTCAATTGCAAACAAAATCCCCACAATAGACTATTTTACGAGGTATTACGAAAAGAAAATGATCTAATATATTGTTCATTTATTTAGGACAGTTTTAATCAAGTTTATGAACAATCGGTCGTTGAGTCACCAAATGTGGAAAGTTAATAAAAATTCTCACTTTTGTTTCAAAGAGACTAAATATTTAACAGGCACGGAAGGCATTAAGTCATTTCTCTTGGATCAAGGTGGGTGCAAGAGGATGAATACATCAATGAACAAATAAGAAACACAAAAATGTATGAAAGAAAACATCGTATTTTTTGCCACCTCAAGTGGAATTCATAGGATGAAATATATTGGAATGGTATGAAAATAGGTACCATGTTATAATGCGTTTGATTTTCATTTTAGAAGTGCATTATCTGTTGTCTGTTTGAATGCTTAGGAATGCAGTTTTGTTGTTGGCGGATACATTCGGATTATTTCAAGACCTTTCACGTATGCGAAAGGGTGACAGCACGAGTGTGAAGATTCATTTGGGCCTTGACTAAACCTTTAGTGCTTGCCTTTGATGAAGTCACTCAGTCTTATCTAACTTTGTAAACAAGCAAATCACACAGAACCATTAAAGTCAATGAGTACATGCTTCAATTTCGTGGCCTGACTTAAATAGACATGTTTTATGGACAAAATTAAATAACTAGACATTAACTCTGTATAAACACAATTAAGGTGAATAATTAACACGTGTACAGATTCTATTTACTGCAAATGTCATCAATGGTTTAGAGTTTCATTTGTTTCACAGCTTTAATGAAACCGATATGGGTGTCCTCTAAATGATCCCTTTTTACGCAGTTGGAACATTGGCAACCTCAATTTCTGATAGCTGTCGATTCCATCAGAACCAATAAGCCGTTAAAATATCCCAAAGTAACGACTCAGTGGGAATCTCACAAAAGGTAAATTAGTTAGCTACAAATGCTTAGGCATATATTTGGAGCTAACAGCGTCAGCGTGTTGGACTTAAGATCGTTATACAGAAGACATTTGAGACCAAAGACGTGCCAAAAGTCTCCACTTAACAGTTTCACGTCATCGGTACCAGAAACTTCTATTAAATCCACAGGAGCCACCTAGATTTTCCGAAAATATGCAATAAATGCAGTTTTCTTGTGACGGTATTTTTTCAGTGAAAGTAAGTCATAGTGCATACTAATTTAATCAAATCTTTTGACCGCGGGATTCAAGTTACCCCTATAAATTCTTACATTTCCTAATGACTTTTGACAGCTCGATTTCAATATTTTACAGTACACTAAAGTCGAAGCTAACTTTGATATTTTATGTGCACTTTTACTCAGCAAGTTTCCTTTAGAAAAACAATTTAATTGAATTGACAAGCAAAGGCTTCGTCCATAGACCGGATTGAGGCTTTTATTCTAAACATTTACTTTGTCAGACAGAATTTATCCCCAGAAGGATATCTAGCTACATAAAACAAAATGGCTTGTAATTGACTTGACAACATAACACCAGTAGCAGCAATAGAAAGCGCAGTCACAAACTTCGTATCAATTTGGTTTATTAAGTAAATATTACATACTGCCTCTGGGTTGACAAAGCTGCGACAGGAGAGAAAGAGATTCAGCAAACCTCATTAATACTTCCAAATGCAAAATGGATTTCTTTCTTCAAAACGAACAAGTACCTCTGCCACAATCAAAATTAGTTGTGATAAATAGATCAGTAGACAACTTCTTTTTGTAATGAAAGCATGCTTTTTAAAACTGGGCCATCACAACCTGCCAGGTCCTGACTGTTCTGGCTAATCACAATGTTAATCGAGATTCGGTAATTCATAGTGTTCAAATAAGAAACAAGAGATTAAAAAGGTTGATCTAACTTGTCTGATAAACCAGATGATATTGTACTATCATTGGTAATACGACTAACATGAACTACGAAACTGAACTGTACTATTCCACAGATGTAGCCACAGTATTTTAATCCGCTCACATCAGCCATTCTAAACAATTGTGGAATTTATTCGCACATTTAGCTAAATGGTATTGATATTGCAGACAATGAAAGAAAAACTGATATTAAAGCCAATCTCTAAAATTACAGTTGCATCACCCAAAAATAAGCCAAGGAAGACATACTGACTAAATCATGTCCATATTCACCATATATTCAAAAGAAAGACCTAATGCCAACACCTCACGCCCAGTAAACACAATAACTATTTTAAGGAGTCCATCGGGATTCACTTTTTGACCTCTCGATATTACATCAGTGACACATATTGTCTGCTGTATGGTAGCTAAGAGGAGTAGAGCAGCTGACAATGACACACGAGCTAACAGTTATTGCTTTTGAAGAAACACTCGTAAATGGTATTAGTGAAGTATTGCCATGTTAATAAATGTGTCATTTATTCGCTGATTTGACTTGGTCATTTACTTGAAATTTTATTTATCAGTAAAATTTAAAAGTGAGGGAATTTGCAGTAGTCAAAACGTTGGGTCCATTCAATGTAATTACCAGGTTTGAAAACAGTCTGACAAAATCTTAACAGGAATAAAATTCAGTGTAAGAGGTTTGCCTTTCCGGCCATTGGTCGAGGATGTGTGCTGGCATACCACCGTGTATGAATGACATCCACGCTTTACAATTGTTGATTTCTTGGGTGAGTCGCAAGAAATTTAATTACATTCAAATTAGGTTTCTTTTAAATCTCTCAATGCAGATCAAGTTCCTTAAATAAAATAAAGAATACAACATTATATTACCATATATTCTCGTATCTTTCAAAGTACAAGCACAAGCTGGGTCAGCAAAGAACATCTGATTACACAGAAATCGCATCAATTCTGGACATAAGGTACCGTGTTAAAATTCTGATACGTTTTTTGTGTACTGTTTCTTGCTTGTACGAAGTAAAATGAAGCTTGGATTCTTCAATTAAAAATAGATCAGGGTTTAGCAAGCATGTTGCTTGAATGGCTTATGTTGAGTTGATAGGGTTTGAAACAGTGGGTTAAATTGAAAGGACAGACCTGGAGTATGCAATATTGTGAACATGATGATGCTCTTGTATCCAAGTGAAAACAAAATGCCATGAAAGCCTAAACATACAGCAAAAACAATTTGTCTTCAATTTGTACTGTTAATAACAAACAGTCGTGTGTTGCTGTACAACAAACTTTGCATTAAACATTCAAACTGATGGGAAAATTATGTCTACAATATATCAAATATCAAACACCGTTGAGAAAAGTATAAAATACCGTTACTACTATGACCTCGCTGAACTGTAGTATTATAAAAGGAGTTGAATGTTAAGGGTTCGAGCCTAGTGATTTGCTTCGAATATTTTAGGAGCATCTTGAGGAAAATTATCTCACATTACTTTAAAAGCTTTCTGCGGCAAGTGTCGTCCACCTTTGAAGAATTATTCTATCGTGAGCAATAAAAAGTGTACCGTTCGAAAAGTCAGCCAAAGCTATTTGAATTGCAGAGGTTTCTTTAGAGAAATGTTTGCCATTAAGGCGAAAACACGGTGCCGAGCCTGTTTGCAGGGTAATAAAAAAGTGTACGCCAAATTTGATTTAATGTATTTAAACGACGTAAAACTAGTATAATGTAACTATTGTGTAACTGTCAGACGTCGTTCAGGCGGTATTATTGTATTTCGCAACGAATGTTTATCGGTTGTAATGCACTGGACAAAGAGGACTAGCAAGACAGTGATTTGAAGATGTGAATGCTGATTTATTGATAATAGCTCAACTGGAAATGATAGCAGTAATGAATGTCTAGGAGAAAAACCCTATAATATGAAATTAGCAATGTTAAAGTAGACAGTCAATCTTCAGAATTACTCATTAATATGAAATTGATATTGCCATTGTGTTATAGTTATTAAATGCATCCTACTTTACTGATATCTGGTTTATTTGTCTAATTATTAATATGAATACTAGCTAAATTAAATATATTTACCTGAGGCAACTAGAACATAGATGTTGACCCTTCAGTTTGCAAATTCCTTCTGAAGGCGCAGCTCGTGTGCACTCTATTTTAAATGATTTCGGCATGACATCACGCATGTATGACGCTGCATGTACGATGCCATTTCTGGGCGTCACTAGTTGGCGCCATGTGGCGGGAAACAATAAGCTAGATCGTAACTTTTTGGTACCCAATATTTATTGAATTATTACAATTGCTAACACGAATATAAAGTCTGTATACATATTAATAGCATTTACGTTTAGACGTCATGAGCAATGTTCATCAGCTGATACAAAACATAAGCGAAAAAACTAATTTTGCATTGAGTTACTGAAGGGAATGAAACGAGTGAAGAATTGAATACAGCTTTTAATGGATTTGAAGACACAAACAGTAATTCAGATCAAGTCATCAAGTGTAAAAAGGGAATTGGAATACAGGATGGAAAAATAAGCCAGATTTAAACTGGAGCTTTTAAAAGGCTTGAGCCTGGCTTTCCGCTTGTTTCAAACGAAGTTCAAATTCCTATTGTTTACGTTCCAGACAAACTCCAACATAAAACTATATCTTACTCTCTTTAAAACTTTCACAGTGCCCAACCTATTCAAATGAAAAAAAATTAGAATTGAATTTGAATAATAACTTCCAAGCTGTTCTTGGTCTAAGTGAGTCCAAGAATTCTAAGACTGTTTTCTCCAAGTCTGAAAATGCTTATTTTATATTAAAGCAAAATGAATCCTCTTTGGGACACCCAGCATGGATTGTTATCCAGCTTTTCTTGCCTACGGTATAGGGAGAGACACTGTACCTGCTGAAGGAAGGAATTCTGCAGCTGCACTTGTACTCGAGTTTACATATATCGAAGTTCCCATTGATTCTGCCATGGCCACTGTTAGACTACCTGTTGATAATTATTATTAGTTCCTTTCTGGAGGCGTTTGATCACAGTCTATGAAGCTGCCTAGCAGCTTTAGTAGGTGTATTTTTCTGGCCATAGGGTGGGAGAATGTCAATTTATTCTTGTTCTCCAATCTCACTTACTCCAGAGGAAAAGGGGCGTGCTCTACTGGATCAATCTTTGATCATTATGCATGACGTCATATGATCGAGCATGCGCACATCGGAGAAAAAGTTGGGGCAGAGGTAAAGAGCGTGGTTAGTAGTTTGAATGACTTGTATTGTAACAAGCTTTACTTTTAAGCAAATTCTTGAGGCCTCATTACGTCAGACTGATTGTCATTCCTTGGGAGAGGAAGGCTTTGCAGTAAAGGGGTCTTTGAAAACCTTTAGCATTAAGAGGTTGAGCCCCAAAGGAAGAGGAACATATTTCTGAGAAGTCCATTCCGTTACCAGGACTTCAACTCTCTCGCACACTGAATATTAAAAGCAAGGGAACTTTCGAAATATATTGGGATAACAAGAATAGAGAAAACAGAAAGGAACAATTCAGGGAACAGGTAAGAGAAGTATAAAATCTGTTTTATTAATTTTGGAAGATTAAATGTGTGGTGAAAGAACTGTTACTTAAATTTTAAACTATTTTCCTTTGGCTACCAGGGTAAAGTAACTGTTAATTCCCGGTCACTCGAAATATGGAAAGAATATTATCTTTAAACAGTCTGTAAATGAATAAATCAAAACTGATAAGGGCTGTTGTAATAACAAATCTGTTTACTCACTTTTACAATTTTTTTTTAAAAATATAACCTTGGATTTTGTTTTTGACGCAAAATTTAATTAATTTAGTTTGATTCTTTAAATGGTCATTTGAAGATTATTTTTCATACGATTGTTGAGTTCTGTGAAATAAAATTTTAATTGAAATGTCATGTGATTAAGCGAGAAACCTACTCAAACTAATAATATCCGCAAGAAGAACATTTGTCACAAATTTAAGTCCACAGAATTTTATACCCAACAAATAAAATGACGTGAAATTCTTGTGTTAGAAAATGGTGCGCAATTAATAAAAATTTCGTGGCGAGGATCATACTGACATCGTACAGGTCAAGTCTCAAAATCTGCGGCTGAAGTGATACCAGTATTAACAGTTTCATATTTCCGCTGCTGGTTAAACCTTTTCATAAAGACCATAATTTGTATTATTATTATTTCAAACCATCTTAACAGTAAAGCGAGAATGTATAAATAGACGGACAAAGAAGTGATTTTCAGCGTTTAAAGTTTCCGGATATATTTAATGCTTACATTTGAAAGATATTTTAATACAATTAAATTCCAACAGATTGCAAAATTTAAATTAATTAGTTTCTATGTGTAGAGCGAAGATAAACGCTACTTCGCTTTATTCTTTCAAAAGAAGAGAAATTAAAGCTATTACTCAGTTTTTGTAGGAAATACATTCGTCCCTAATATGAATTTCTTGTAATTTCGTTCCAAAAGTGAGAGAGTTCAGCTCAGGACAATGACTGTTTTTGTCCTTTCAAACTTGTATCACCACAATTCTCAGCATATTGTACATTAAGGAGGCGACAATGAAGAATCATCTATCAGACGTCTTAAACTTTTCGCTCCTCTAAATATACAGGGAATACACTTTGCTCCTATGTTCAGGAGCTGAACATTCAAAATGCTTTTTTAAGTGCGGAGTCTGAGAATCGAACTAGACTAATGATCTTACTATACCTGACTCAAAATTCACGAAACCGATCAACTAGATTTCATCGTCATGTGTGAAATATACCGCTTATGAATTTCAAACTTTTAGATATTCAAGTATTTCTTGCTTTAAAGATGAAAGAATAGGTATAGTCATGCAATTTGAAACTGCTCGGTCATTTGAACAGTAGGCACTGAAGAGATCACACCTATACATGGGCATACAAGGCTGGACTAGTGGAAAAAGGCTGGATGTTCTCTGTGCAGTGACTGGGGAAGAAATGAATAAATTAGTCTGCAAAGTTTGGGCACAGGCTCCAGCTGACTGGTCACACAGTCAAAGCATTCAGACCTATTGTCAATGTGACACTTCCATTGTGACTTATTACAATCCATATTGTCTCAATGCACTCAACTGAACTAGTGTCAAAAATTTGACATGCACAAGGATTTCCATCCCCAATAAATTTCTTGTGGCCGTTACTGAACCACCAGTTTGCCTGTTTCATTCGGGGATATGAAAAAGGTTTTTTTCATCTTTGACCATGTGGTTATACTTAATTTGAACAGGACCATGTGGAGGTCGCTTCATGCTGGGTCTATTTTAATGAAATTGAACTTTGACAAATAACTTTGATTTAAATCAGTGTACGATTCACTTTGACAGTTTGTAAGGACCTGGATTTGTCTGCCAGAAGAAATGAAACTAGAGCCGTTACGTCAAAAGTAATGTAGTGTGTCTGTCGAATGACATCACAATGTTACCAAAGTAATGTAATGGTAACAGAACTATTTCTTGGTACTACTTCTTGGCATAGGAAAGTGGAATGTGGGATGAACCTGGTTTTTGGATTCTGTGTTTTTTAGGCTGAAGACCAGATACTCTGTCATTCGACAGACAATTATGGCTGCTGCTGAAGATTTTAGGTTTCTATTGTACTTGTTTTTATAATTTTCTGGCACTAACCCAACATTGATATAAACATATCAAAAGTTAAGCGCCGCGTAATAATTAAATTTCATAAATTTCAATTCAATTGTTGCCTGACGCTAAACTTTTGATAGTGATTTCATGACCTAGCAAACAATTACAATAATTTAAATTTTAACTCTCACATCTAGCAGAAAATCTGTTCATCACACATGTTGAAAAGTATAAAAGATAAATTGAATACCCATTTTTCGTCAAGCTCATTTAAACAAATCTTTGATCGATTTAAATTCAATACGCAGAAGCAGGTGTCGCATAATGGTGAAAAGGCTGTATGATAAGGCTATCGTCAGAGTGTGTGATGTAAATTTCGTAATGACACAACAGTCTCATGTAAATCCATAATGCCAACCGGAAGTCCCATTGACACTATGTTAAAAATGGTAAAATAGGTCATCTTATTTTCATTGCCGTAAATGGGAACCTATGCAACTAATATATCTCAAATCTCTCATTCTTTCTTTTAAATGGAGATGGGAAGACATCCAACAACTCATTTTGTATATCTTCTCATCTCTATTTTTAGCAATTATTACTTTATGTTTCAAACAAAACCCCAAAAAACTCCAAAAATTAACATTGCGCCAATGAGACTTCCATTATGAATTTTCACAAGGCTCTTGTGTCATTACGAGATTTACATCCTACATGCTGCTGATTGACATTCTAGTTTATAACATCATTTGGCCTGAGGATGTCTATACACGAACTTTTTCGGATTTTTCTCAATATTGCGGCGTTATTCTTGGTGACAGTACTACTCGTTGAATACAGAGAAATCAAAGAAAAAAAGACTGTGATCAATGCAGATCGGACTAAATCTAAAGTCATCTACCGCAACACAACAATATCAAATGGCCTCGGCAGTAAAAATAAGCTTGACATTACTGGGAATATTAAGCAGGACTTTGTTGCGGAAGGCAATACAACTGTCCGCAAAACTAAAAACGACAGCAACGTTGTACCCAGTTTTCCGGCCGACAGCGAAAGACAGACTTTTTCATGGATCAAATATGGCAGGGAGGAGAGCGACTGGGCTTTGTTGGTTAACACGTGGTTGTGTGTTGAGACGAACAGGACGGATAAAATAAAGCAGCTCGTGATCTACAGTTCTCAGGATTCGATTTCCCTAGATCAGGTAATTGTCTATCGAATGAAATTCGATAAGACTATGTGGTCTTGAGCCTAAAAACCAAACCATCAACTCATCAGTTTTGGGTAGG
>JBCAUI010532306.1:0-11257 GCA_038406195.1 Haplosyllis anthogorgicola | reverse complement strand
AAGAAAAAAACAAATATGGCTGCCAATTTGAGAATAATGGTCACATCAACATAATTTTTGGTAGGCTTTGAGATAGGCCATAGGTGCATATGTGTGTACAATATGAAGTCTCTATGATCAGTAGTGTGCCTAGGGCAGCTGTGCACAGACGACGACGACGACGACGACAACGACGACGACAATGACGGACAATTCATGATTCTATAGGCTCTTTGGCCAAATGGGCCAAAAAAAAAACCTACATGTATTTGCGTACAATTTAGTTGCAGTCAGCATGCTGCATGGTTTCCATACTAAACTGCTTGTCCATACTAAACTGCTTGCAACTGCGTTGTACTGTTAAAAATAATTTTACGATCACTTTCGTGCTTGGCAAGATTTGCAAAAAACGTTTGCCAAATTTCGATACAAAATCGCGCTCACTTTTTCGTCCTACAAAGAAGTACCAAATAATTTTCTTTTTAAATCCAGGGGGTGTTCAATTCCTTTTGCTATGTTTTTTTTTCTATTCTCTCTTGTTTTTGATTACCCGTTATCAACGTAACAATTAAATACGTTCAATATTACAACGCATACAGGGTTTATCAATAATAACTAATGTCGCAATAATACCTTCGATTCCCTGGCGCCAATACGACAGCTTGACAGGCGAGCAAGATCTGTTGCCAGCTTTGAACAATACAGTTGTGTACCTGCCATCTTGGCTCTATTTATCATGTTTATTTGTTATACATTTCCCGGAAAGGAAAAAAAATCCGGTGCTTCTAAACATTTCATGGGACATGACCCCTGTAACTGCTGATACAAGCCTTTCTTTAACTGTCATGACTATTTTCTGAATTAGAAATATCAAAATACCACACGGTCAAACTCCACTAGCTTTTTGAGAACACAGCACAGTGACAGCCTGACAATAACAGTGTTGCCGTTACTTTTGAAATTCGGGGGTCATTTTGTCCCCCATACCTAATTTCTGGGGGGCATTTCCCCTCCAATAGGGGTCAATATGTTTAAACTATAGGTCCACAACTAAAAATGATCACCACAATTAAATTTAACACTGAATTATTGTTTTGACAAGATACGAAATGAAATTTACAATTTGAAAAATGTAATACAAATATGTGGTAAGGTTGAGTTAAATGTCTCCCAAATACTCAAGTTTTCACTTTGAATTATATGTTCACTACATGCCAAAAACAGTTTACAATTATGAGATATGTAAGCCAAAATTTGGGGGTTGTGACCCCTTACCTCGATTTCTGGGGACATTTCCTCAATTTAGTGTGGGAATCGCGCGTGTCCGCGCTGTAGCGACAGCACTGCAATACATGTAAAACTTCAATGCTGGTTAAAAATGACATCGTCTGAGAGGAATATACACAGCAAATGATTAGTGTTCTTGCTTTGCATCAACGGATAATTATTTTACATCCAAGAGATTGGGCAAACTTTATGTCGCAAACCGCTCTTCTCTCTTTTGTATGTTTCATTTGAAAGGGGATCCACCAATTCACAGGAGGTTTATGAACACTTCTTCAGATGTACATTCAATGACACAAAGACAATGCCATAAATACAACCGGACAATTCCAGAAAGTAAATGTATTGTCGTAAACGCCATGGATGATTTCCGGTAACGTACATAAATTATCTCTGTATAAATTTATTGTCACACATAATTACTGTCATAGTCTTACATGTGCAACCACTTGTGTCGTGGTAACTACTGAATGACCCTGTTTCAAATGCCACGATACAGCATAATTTCATGTCAACCTTTCGTTCTGTCTGCGAAATATGGAGACGCCGACAAGCAAGGAGATTATGTATCTTGTTTTGACATGTTAAATTTCCCATTCTGAACGTTGTGCAAGTCAGATGTTGCACCCAACTTACATGTACGCGAATTCTCTTATTGAACTTATTGTAAAATGGCAGCGAAGATTCCTGTGACACTGAAATAATACCTGTTACAGCATAGTAAGTGTATTTAAAAACGTAAATTCGTATCATCCATAAACAAACTGTTGATTCTCTAAAGCGTAAATCTGTCTCAGCCGTAGTGTTAATCTCAAGAAATCCAACGCAATACGTACAAGAAGATGAACATTATTGTAATAAGTATTAATGTAAATGACCATTCTACTATAAAAGAAACAACACGCCCTTTTAAAGGATCCTGTAGTACGTTACAGTTACTGTTACAACCACTTATAAACCAACAGCCAACATCTCACAGGTAAAGCATACAAATGAAATTGAAGTCTCTTTATACTGCACAATCAAACATAATTCCTAATGTGCAAGACCATTGTCACTGATCGTTTGAATTACCAATGAGCCAAGGATATATTGACTTACCTTTCTCATTCATTATGCCTGTGTAATGTGCGTGCAATACGTGTATGTCTCGGTGACTAAGACCTTCTTGATGTCTCTGTTCTGCCTTGCTTTAGCATTGAAGCCAATATGGAGGTGTAGTGTTTTGCTGTTTTCCTAGTGGGAAGGGGTCAAGGTCTTTTAGTGAGCAAGATTTGCTTTATATGGGAATTGACTGATACTGCTGCCAGCTTGCAATTTCCGTGTAATGAAAATCCCTGTCCTAGCCTCACCGTATTATCATTATATGCAATGATAAAAAAGGTTTTTTGTTCAACGTAAGCTCCCTTTGTTCCAGAAATACTGACAATAAAGGATAAAACGTAACTGTCAGAAGTCTCTTGTGTTGCAATGTTGCGTTTTCAGACGTGGATCGATAGATTTTGCACAGGTTTAATTCTTGACATTACTCTGAGTGCTCATAGAAAATTCATCACCTTACTTATGTCACAATGAAAAATGATGCAGATTTTATTTCATGATAAGAATATTTCATTAGGGAACGAAGGACGTCGGGGAATAAGGGGGGTTGCTCGACAGAAAGTTGACAGCTGATTTATGAGTACTGTACAATGCAAATTGCAGTTACACTCAACTGAAGCTGCCTTCTCCAGAAGTCCCATTCCATGGTTAACTTGCAGCTGCAGCTATTGGCATTGCTGCAGGAAGGCCATACAAAAAAATAGGCTTTTGCATCTAGGCCAGTTCTTCAGGACATTTTAATGATAACCGTTTCAGTGTTCCTCTGACAAGGCAAACTGGGAAATCCTTGGACCTCAAACTATTAAAACCACCATTCCCTTTAAAATCTGGTACAATTTCATTACTAATGTGTCTTCCATTCGTTTGTCATTTTCACTACATAGTGTCTAATATTACAAACACCTGTTATTGGACCTATCAGCTTCACCAAAAACTCTTCAGCAACTAAAGGGTTAACCTGAGTATTGATTACCCGCTATGCACCAGCTTCCCTGCCACTGTCATGGCGCCCAAAACAACAACAAATACATATTGCAAAACGCACAAAGTTTGCACAATACTGAAAAAGACAAAATTGAATTCCAAAATAATTGAAAATCACTAGGTTGCACACCAAAATAACACACTGATACATTATTGTACAGTCATGAAAGGTTGGCAACGGTGATAATAGTAATAATCTATAATCCATAGCTGGGTATTTGCCAACTTTACTGTGTATGCATGTATTTTGCATGGTCCCCAATAATTGTCAAAAAACTTTGTCTTTCAAATAAAGATGCTCTTTCAGAAGTACGTAGAATGTATTTTGCAATAAATTTTAACCGTAGCACTGTGATCAAAAGAAGCTTGCTTACCTTTCGGGTCGATATTCTTAAACCAGTTAGAACCTACAACAGAAAGAATAAATATTGAGCCTTTACACATTTTTGTTAATTTACCACTTGCTATCATGGTGCAAAGTTCAAAGACTACATATGATTCATCTGTAAACATCGAAAGAATTCGTGCAACTATTACTAACCAAGCAAATAAAAACTGATCTCATTCATGATTCCCACACTTAATTCCTACGCGTCTTAAGGTACTGAATGACTAGGTCAATTTTATTTTCTTTGCACGCAAGATATTAAGGCAATATAATTTTGAATCACAAGACACCCACCTTGCATATTAACTTGTGTGACTATTTACTTTTGAAAAAACTGTATATCCAAAAAGATATCAGAATTAAAAACAGTTATTCAGTTGCAAAAGAAATCACGTTGATTAAACTACGACATATAGGTACGTTTCTTTAACAAAACATAATTGATCATTTCACATCATAGAATCTGTTTTGTCTTGATTACAAGCAGGTGTTCTGTTAAATGTGAAATATTCGCCAGTATACTTTATCAGTCTAAACTCCACCTGGTGCAGGACATCTTATCATCTTATCACATTCAAATTTTTGAACTACATCATGTTGATGTGGCTTCTTATCGTTATTATGTTTGCCGGATAGCCAATTCGTTCGAAGTCAAATATGCTTATTTGTCTACCCACACATCTTGTTTTTATTCATGTCCTTATTTATTTCTTTTAGCGACCTATTTTTCTAGCTAAATTTGCCAGCAAAAGGCAACATGTATGCATACTAATGACTTAACTTTGCCTCTGGTTTACCATTTTTTGCTGTCTCTAGATCACCCTTTTTCCGTACATCTAACCCCTTCTATGTAACTTGGGAATGACAATGCATAAGTATCATAATGCCTCAGTTTCATCACTACAGAGTGCAACGTTTCATCTATTCGCCTTTTACACGCACACATGCATCTACTTTGCTAATCATGATAAAGTACTACTAGTCTATTTCAGCATGGTTACCTGTTGAACCAGTTTTCTCAGCTGGGGTTTCTTTCTTGGGTTCTGCTGGTTTGGTTGTGTCAGCCTTGAATGCTGGTTCTACTGGCTTTGTCGCTTCACCAAAATCCAGTAAAGGCTGTGCTGGTTGTGCTTCAGATGTGCCCATTGCTGGTGTTGCTGTGTAGAGGTCTTCATCAAGAGGGTTGCTTGGAATATTTGAAGAACTCACGTTGAACTCATCTGCAGCACTTCCAACACTTGATGCAAGAGGGTCAAGTTTTTCAAAGTCGTCAAAACTGTTGCCCTCAGGTTGACCACCCA
This sequence comes from Haplosyllis anthogorgicola, assembly GCA_038406195.1. NCBI lineage: Eukaryota > Metazoa > Annelida > Polychaeta > Phyllodocida > Syllidae > Haplosyllis > Haplosyllis anthogorgicola. Next base: position 6,220 of record JBCAUI010532306.1, on the reverse strand, counting down.
AACCTGCCAGATCTTCCATTTCTGTGTATCTTTAGATGAATATAAATGGTATCTAAATATGCAAAAAGATCTGCGATAGTGCTTAGTTTTGAAGAAATATTCAATCGAAACGTCTAACAGATCTCCAATCAATGAAATCTTCTGCAAGATGGCTGGTCAAGTGACGTCATCGGTGTCACCAATGCGCATGTCTGACCTATATATGATGTCCCATGCTTTTTCATTGGCAGGTGCTCGAGGCTGTTAGCCAATCAGAGAACACATAACATTTAAGAATTAGTCTCTGCAATGGCGGAAATGGGCGATATGGGTGATAGTAAAGTGAAGCACCATGTTAACGGGAAAATTAACGGGATAACAAATGGAAACAACAACGTAAAGCCGCCAAATGGAATCAAGAAGGTATAGAGTTTAATCAGTTATAAAAATTGTTAACCTGTTATAAGTATTTATTGCAGAAAATCGATCATATTTCTGTTGTCAAGTACCTGTTCTTCGCTGTCAAGTACACAAAGCTGGTTTCATGATTAGTTTACATTCCATTTGAAGTATCTCCCAGAATTAGACAGTTCAAGGACTTTAAGTTATAACAGATCATAAGACGGCATTGGGCCAACAAAATGGGTATGGTGACTGGAACGTTAAAACAGGAAACTAATATGTAAAATGGTGATACATGCATAAGGTAAAAAACTAGGTCACACACAAGCAATGCATCAGTCATCATGGGGGTGTGGCTCATCAGACCATTCTAGACAAACTACATGATGAGGTACTCCTGAGCAATTAAGCTGAAGCTGTTTTCAAATACCATGACATCCACTTAGAAGAGCGTTTAGCACATATGGACACCCACGATATAAGCCTTCACTGGTGTGACCAGTACAAGAAGAGATGTGTAACGAAAAACAAACGGTGCATGGCCACACATAAACATGCAAGCAAGGGAATGAGAAATTGTTAACAGACTTTGTTAACCATAATAATGATTATCTGTGGTAACTAAAGACCTAATACACTACACTGTGTGTAACACAATTAGAGGGATATTTAGAAATAATTGTCAACGAAAGCTTCGATTCACCTTTTTACATTTTCTTTTGCAGCATTGTGTTTTCAATGATTTGAAAGGTCAATTATAGACAATGTAAACTTGTTGATACAGTTTTGCTCATGCTCAACTCTTTCATAACAGTCTAAAAGGTCAGAGAACACGACAAAGGTAGCATAGAATAGTATGACAATTACTGCAATGATCTCTTTGTGAAAGTTATATCAAAAAATTTAATAAGCTTTGCAAACATCTGTTGGGACAGTTATGAAATTTATCAACGTCAGTAACCGAATGGCTGCCGATAACACTAAACGTAAATTCTTACAATTGATGTCAATGAAGTAATGTTAATAAGGTTCAAAATGTGTATTAGTGATATGAATGTAAAACTTAACAAAATCCAAAGTACACCGTTTGTTTGGTCAGTTGTTGAAATAGCTATCCTGTTGGCAGGTTCACAATCCAGTCTTCGGATTAGACGGTAAATTCTTGGACAGAAATACGTTAATGACATAGAGTGTCAAGATGGATGAATTAATTCCATAGCAAACAGCAGCAAGATTATTCAAGTGTATGGTCCATATTGAACTTTGTAAAATAATTCCTGTTCCTATCTTTGAGGTTTATCTCGCAACAAATTTCGCTCACAGTAATAGAATAAGATATGTAAATACAAACAACGATCTTTAATGTTGCCACTGAAAAAAGTATAATTTCTTTGTACAACCTTATTTGGTTTGTAGACTTCTTGCTGGATTGTTGAACAGTTATTTGAACTCAGGCTTTTATAGACATAATTTATGAAATCCAAAAGATAGAACAATGTCAGCACTTTGCCTCATTGACAAAAACCAAAAGCAGACACTTTATCATTTGTAGACAGTAAACGTGCCATGCATGGAGAGGCCATTCAATTTTCATTCTTACATAAAATCAGTAAGAGCAGTATGGCAAGAAAAGTTTGGAAGTTAATATGACGATAAATAGGAAGTGTCATTTCAAACGTTGTAAAATAATGTTTGCCAAGTTTGATACAAGTTTGATCAAGGAAGAGTTCAGCAGTGTTGGTTATTTTTCAAAACTCCTATGTCAAACTTGTTTCAGAGAGTGCGCGAAGAACTTTCTAAATCTGGACAACCTATGAGCAATACTTGTCATTTTGTTTTGAAATATGTGTTTTGAGCTCAGGTCAAATGGGCCTGTTGAACTTTAGTGTACATTTTTTACTTATTTAATGTCTTATTGTTATGGCCTGATTTCATGCCAAAGTTCGCCAATAACTGACCATGGGCGTAAAGTACACATTAAAGCTTTGTTTAAAAGTCATATAAATATTAAGTATTGTGTAGACAAAAATTTTCTTTTGAAGCAGTAGCATCAAATGTAAAATGACGGTTTATATTTACATACAGAATGGTCTGAATGGAAGTTCCACATCATCCCACGGGCCAAAGAAGTGGCGCTCATATGAACGGTTTGAAGAAACGCCGCTGTACATTGCCGTCCTGACATACCTGGGTTATGCCATACTGATTGTTGTTGGACACTTGAGAGACTTGCTTAGAAGATGGAACATCGAAAAATTGCCCATGGCTTCAGAACCTGTCAAACCGGTAAGTTGTTTTGTTCAAAATGTTAAATTATTATTATTATTAGCATTAAAAATGTCAATAAACGTCAATTGTTGAATAAACTGATATAATGTCAGTTGTTGGTTAAAAAACAGTTACATGTACATGTGTAAGCTATAGTAACATGAATTCTAAAGAAAAACAACATTTATCACGTGGTATCGCTATTGTACCAGTAACATTTAGTCATCTTTAATAATCTTGTCAACAGGGATGGGTGCCACTTTTCCAAAGTTTTGAAAACTTCTACACTCGCAACTTGTATAGACGAATTCGAGACTGTTGGAACCGACCAGTCTGCGGTCTTCCCGGAGCAGAGTTAGATCTGATGGACAGAGGGAGCCCCGATCATGGATGGACGTTTAAGTAAGTTCCCTCCTTCCATGTACGCTACCACACATGCACAAATGTGCCCCAGGATACTATGACTAATTTGAATACTATGTATTCAAATATGCATACCAATTTTGTAAGGCAACGTTTGTTTTGTTAATGCTAATTCTAAAGAAGGTGCATTTTCATTTTGCTGACTTTTTTTAGATTTACTGGTACCAAAACGACCGCACTAAACTTGGGCTCATATAACTATCTCGGGTTCTCAGAGAACAAAGGAAGTTGTGCGGAGGCTTCAGTTGAAGCGATTAGGAAATATGGATGTGGAACAGCAGGAGCAAGACATGATATAGGTACAAATTTGTATTTATTTAAGCCCACTTTCGTATTATAGATGTATTCTGTCCTAGTTTTAAACTCTCGAATACCCGATTCCACTAGAACATTTTTAGAATATTTACAGTCTACAAAATGGATGCATAGATCACATAAATACCTGAATAGTCACTTTCTATTAACAGAACATTTAAAATTAACTAAATGCAAAGATGGCTTTGGGACAAACTATGAAAACAAACAAATGTGATGTGCACGTTTTATCAAAGTATGTGAGAACAATGTAGCAAGGAACTTGTCGTTTCATGAAAAGCAGAAACCGCCTTTTTTTAAAAAAATAATGTTAATATTGTAAAGATTACGTACAGTGAAACCTGTTTTTTACGACTACCTGTCAATTGCGACCACACATTACCAGACCAAAACTATAATTGACGTTTAAGTAAACGTGCGTATTAAGACCACCTGTTATTTACGACCATAAAATTGACCCCGAATGGTGGTCGTAAATGACAGGTTTCACTCTATTAGTAACATCTTTTTATGATAATTATTAATTTACATTTCAGGTAACTTAGACATACACAGAGAACTGGAAGAAGTGGTCGCCGAGTTTGTTGGCTGTGAAGCTGCGATGACATTTGGAATGGGATTTGCTACCAATTCGATGAACATTCCAATATTGATGGGAAAAGTAAGTAGTAATAGATGAACTAGAGTTTGTTTCAATCGGAAGTCCAATTTTAGTGAAATTATCGCACAGAATTTGTTTTTATAAATGTACAAATATGTGGACGGGCTATTAGCGTACTGTGGTTCTATTTTTAGGGCTGTTTAATTTTGAGTGACGAATTGAACCATGCATCACTGGTTTTAGGATCAAGATTATCTGCAGCAGCAATTAGAGTGTACAAGCACAATGGTAAATTGTCCCTAACTTACACTTCAATTTTGGCTCATTTGGCATATATGCCAAAGAGCCTACAGAATCATGAAGTGTCCATCGTCCGTCGTCATTGTCGTCGTCGTCGTTGTCTGTGCACAGTCACCCTGAGCACACTATTGATCATAGAGTTTTCATATTTTACACACATATGCACCTATGTCCTATCTCAAAGCCTAGCAAAAGTCATGTTGCTGTGACCATTATTCTCAAATTGGCAGCCATATTTGTATTTTTCTTTGAACCTTATTCCTTGACACACAGTTAAAGATAGAGACTTTATATTTTACAGGCATATGCATCTACATACCCTCGTTATTTCCTGTAAAAATGATATTGGTGTCACTTATATTTCTAGTTTGGCATCAAAATACGTACACAATTTGGATCACAATATCACAAGGATGTCTAGGATCAAATTTCCAATGTGATCAATGTAAAAAAAACACAAATATGGCTAATGCCAAATGAGCTCAGGTCCATCTGGACCTATTTTTACTGATTTCTAACCTTTTTTGCTTGAAACTCCTTGTGTCGGGATGCGAATCAAAACTGCTAGGATTAGAGTACTATCTATATGCATTACATTTTAGCTCATATTCTGTTATGTTGTAGTTATGTCTGGTGACAGAGAATAAGAGACTGGCGCTTTCCACTGTGGAAGCAAACAGTGATGAAGTCGATCAGATGTTAACGTTCATTGGGACAATGGTGGCGTCATGTTTTTATGGTACTCCCTTAGAGTAAGTACTGCGCCCTTTCCATAAATATCTATTCCAACAATTTTATTTAAATTCCGACTGTTGGGTGACACTGTAATTTCAAGTACACTGATTAAGTTTCATTTAAATGAGGGATTCCTTGGAGCTTTCAAAACAACTGGATCATGCGGATTTCATTAGTCTGTGTCGAATGCAACCGGTCAGAATGATAAACTTGCGCAAAAATGAAAAATGTAATGTCTACTGTACCTGGACCGGTAATATTGGAATCTGATCGTCCGAAGTCAAAATCAGTAGTCAGGGTACATTGTTAAGGGAACCTGGGTATTAAATTGGTTCACTTGTATCTTATCTTGTCATCAGAAGGTTTTCCATGTAAAAACAAAAGTAGAATGTTAACTAAATATTGTGGTCGGGAATTTTTACAACGTAACGGGAAATATTATACAGTTATGACAGTTTATAGATCCATATTAGGAATAAGATAAACCAGTATGTTAGATACAAGGGCAAGTGAATACTTTCATTGTTTAAAAATGAAGTCGCATTTTGTTGGAGGGCAGTTTGTCATAGGAGCTGCCAAAAGTTTAATGAGGGCCATTGTGGCCAGAGAATTTGATCCTTCATCATGATTATTGAACACCTATTTACTTTGTCCCATTGTGTATTATTAATGTTGACATGTATGAACATTGTCTTGTTTTGGCTGTGATATTCTATATCTTTACCGCCTGTTCGCCAGTCTGTTCTTTATAAAATTTAGTACATGTGCAATTTTTCCCATTGAGTCGACGCAACGATATCTTGACATTTTTGCAGTTATCCAGTTGCTGTGTGAAATAGTATTGAGAATTGTATATAGAGATGTCCGTTGCATTCCCCGAACATGTACCATGCAGTGGTTCAGGTTGTGTGAATGTTTGTAATTGACCACAAATTATGTGCAAGTTTAACCGTACAATGTTGGTGTCCATCTGTGATACAATAAAACATAGTTTGTCGTGTAGTACAGATCACAGAACGACAACAGCTGACATTAATAGTTACCGTAGAGCATCTAGTAGGCGCACACCTGAATGTTTACATACGCAATGAACCAATTTCAGTAGAATATTTAGTAATAGTGGTGACGTTTCTTTCTGATTTTCGGCGCGGTATTAGGGGCGGCAATTTTTGCATTTAGAAAGAAATGACGATGGAA
>JBCAUI010532295.1:0-11258 GCA_038406195.1 Haplosyllis anthogorgicola | reverse complement strand
TTTGGCACGGAAAAAAATATCGATATAAGCGGGATATCGATATAAGTGATATCGATATAAGCGGGGAGGAGTGTACAAGAATGTCCTGCAATGATGAGATAGATATTCATTTATATTTTGTTGTCACAGGTCGAGGTACAGTTTGACGTTAGTTTTTACTTGGTCGCTGGTGCGGGTGGGATGTCGGTGGTTGCAGCAGCATGCAATCTGCTACGAAGACCTCCGCCACCGGAACCTTCATCATTATATCACAGGTAACATCAAATGCTGATTCACTTGTTTAGACTTAAAACTCTTTGAATCGAAATTAAATTTGCGAGAAAGATCTAAGCCTTAATGTGACAAACTGAATGCAATAACATCATATGTATGTACATAAGATTTCATATGATCTTATTTTGACTGTTTATAGTGAACAACGTGAGAACTTATTAGATGACTATGACGGAATGGATCCACCCATACTTGGTCCACAGCCGGATTATTATGCGCCTATGAATTACATGCCACCGCCTCCTGCATATACACCATAGGTAATTTTAAATTGGCCATGAAGACAGAAACATTATCTCACATTTATTAGATCAAAGGTAACCTGAACCTTATCAAATCAAGTGTGTAATCTCATAACAAAATAATTGAATACATAGAGGGCATTAATAATATACATGTACATAAACTCTGAAACTGTAAATTTGCCAAAATAATAGCACAAGAACAAGTATCGGAATGGCATTTTCTCCAGTTATATTTGTTGAAACCAGTGTTAATACACGTGCCTTAAGTACATCTACAAGTTTAATTCACTAATAGATCGAGCAGCAATTTCATTTAGAATACGTAAACTTAATTAGGAAAAACCTCAGATATACAGTTACAGGCCTTAAAAATATAATATACTGGCATAGATGGTACTTCAATTATAAAGTAAATATGTGCACTGACTAATATATTGATCATAATGTTAAGAGATCTGCGTAATGTGCTTGATTTCAAGATTATGTCAACGGTGAAGAAAAAGTATATTTTGTTTTAAATGTATTTGGACTGAATATACTTTTGAGAGGTTTGTAACTATAAGATTAAGTCAAATTAAATTAAATTACCCTCACTTTAGTTATTTCAAAGTAAAAGGTGCTTAATTATGATATAATGAAGTGGTTATGGCATTTGTTGGTGTTAGATTTTTTTGTGAAGACGCGGTTTCTTTTTCACACTTTTTGTGGACCGACGTCCATTTTATGGGCGGCTGATACCCTTTGTTTCGGACTTTGAGTGAATCTGCCCATGGGTTTCAAAGGCAAGTTAGATTTGTTGCTTTTGTACTGACTCACTGGCCTGCCATGTTAACTGTAAAGTTAGTTAACACTAGAAGATACAGAGTGTGTATGCAGAAAACCCGTTCAGTTTGGTTAATTTTGAATACTGCCTGGGATTACGCACAAAATTTAATAGATTTATTAGATCCATATGTAAAGCGAAAATAAACAAGTAAAGAAGCTAAATAGTCGCAATGACCCAATTTGTAAGAGTGTTTTTTTCTCAATGCGTCAGAATAAAGAAACGCTTAAATTTAATTTCGTTGCGTTCATGGTAAATGGGGTACATTCTTTACCTAACAGTGTCACTTCAGTAAAGATGTGGCATCTGAAAATTCTTGCTCCAATGATTTCTGTTTTGTATTGGCATTTGCTTATTACGTATCTGTTACATCATGACTGCGTCACAGCAATATTTGGAACAACCAAGAAAAAGTTATAGTGACTGGTCTCTCTTATTTTCCTAGCCGTAACATTTTAAGTTTCAGTTTTGAATAAACAGACACCTTTATTTGTGTAAGATTTGTTCATAGTAAATAAATTGTTAACGTTGACTACTTTTCATTCTGTTGTTTCTAAACATGCACACCAATAGTATGGAGAATTCGTTTTATCGACGTTTCCTAATGCAAAGTTCTTGTAACACGCAGGCAAAAAGTTACGTTAGAATGAATTTCAGTACGGGATATTCATAAGGGGAGGATCCCGGATTTCGCATCGGCGACACCCCCTTAGATCCGCCAATGTTAGTATCGGTTCGATTTTTGTACTATTTTACTTCTGACCATGATTTTAAACACTCCGATACTATTAAGCAAAAAAGGAAAATGGTAGCCGTGTTGGAGCACATAGAATACATTTACTTGTTTGCGTGTGTATGTGCAGAGTATTTTATTTTATGCCAGAGAATCGCCTTCTGAGATACAGTACTTTTAATACCAATTACCATGTGCACATAAGCATATACATGTAGTAATAATACTGATACATTTAATTTTGATCTACACATGTGTTGCGTGTAACAGAAGGATATTTTGCACACGAAGAAGAACCTGAAAAGTTATTGATTTGGACACAACTGAGTCAGAAGAACATCTGTTGAAAACTGACCCACAGTGCCTGCGCTATGGGGGCCTTCATTTACACCATGTCCGAGTAAATAGTGAACATGATCTTTGACTTCGTTATTTCTGTGCACCGTTAAGCTATAGAAGTCGAATATTTCAAATTCCAATCCAGATTTCTTCATTTGGTTTATTGTAAACGCATTGATTACTGCGGTGTTGTAGATGTTGTGTATGTTTTTCATCCTGGCTCTCAGAAAATTGTTACAAAAACAGTTAGAATCATCCCAGACACTTGGATGCGTCATGAATATCCATTTGGTATCCAACATCTGGGATAATTTGAAAAATTGTGCTATTCTTCGCACGGCATTCATCACGGACGGAAAAGTCCGAAAATATGACGATAGGTTGTTGTATTGTAGTTCCCATGATCCAAATCCAAGCAGTATAACCATCTTGCTGTTACCATCAATGTTGTTACGATGGTTGTTACTGTGAGTATAGTTGTGGTTTCTACTGTTTTTGATAAAAGTGTCAACCTGGGTGCAGTTGCTGCTTCCAGTGATGTTAGCTAGAACTGATTTTCCATATCTACCCAAAAAATCGCTCACTGTTTTCCCGACGTGTTCGTTGTTGAATACGAAGTGTAGATAGGCATTTGCATGATTTTTGTCGGACCATTTTTGGGTTATTTGTTGAAGCCCTGCTCCAAGGTGTTTCGTAACATAAGAGTAAATTCCACGGCTATGAGAATCACCAAAGAAATGAACAGACGAATAACTTTGTAGACATTTCTGCCATCTGGATTTTATGTGGCTTTGTTGGATAACACAATTCCTACGAGTGTCTTTCCAAAACCACTTAAAAGAAGACCGGGAATAGACATGTTTGAGGCAGATGTCTCCCTTTATGCTCGTGATGTTGAACGATTGGTATCGTTCTGAATACGGAAGCAGCGCATTATTAGTTACCCACATACCATGTTTAAAAGCACCAGCTGGATGAGTTTCACAGAAGTGTGTTGTTTTCTTCACAGATTGATCGGTAATATTTTCAGTTGGGCACCAAGTTTTTGTATGTATTTCTTCAAGTAGCGGACAAGGTGGTACATCAAAATATGCGGCATAAGAAATGAATAATAATCGTATCTTCAACGTAAAACATTCTTTAGGGACTAAATAACACCCGAAGTAAGTACCATTGAAATAATCCTTAATAGAATAAGCGACCATGAAATTCTCTCCTTGAAAATTAAGTTTGAAGGAAGCTCCCCCTGTAGAGCTTTTCTTGGTGTCGTTAATGGTTATTTTAAGTTTAGCGGTGTGCGTATCTTCAGTTATGTCAACGAACACTACAAAATTTGGATTTTGTTTCTGATGCCATTTGTTAATCCTTAACTTTGTCTTCGGTTTATGGCTTGACGATTCCAAAACAATTGATTTGTAGTTATGATATTGTTCTAAACTTGTAGAAAAGAAATCCAAATTACACTGTGCCATGGCTGCCAGCGTTTGTGTTTTTGTGAGAATTTGGTCAGAAGCATCTGGTAAAATAAAATCCCTTCCTGTTAAAATTTCCAAGACACTACGCAATACTAAATATAGTAGAACCAATATAAGAATTATAAGTACTGCGTTACATTTAGTTAAGTTTTTAAACATTGTCTGTGTGTAATGTCGAAATATAGAGCAATGAATTTGAATTTGAATTATTCATCGTAATGTAAAATCACCATATTTTTGCCACGCAATGTTTTCCAAAAAATAATCCTATCGGTTATTGAGTACATAAGTTAACCCGTGTTCACAAAATATGTCTTCCCACATTTTCTTCGGTTAACAAACAAAGTGAATTATATAAACTTAACCGTGTGAATATTTCAATTACAATTTTTACAATCAATAAAATAATGTGGTTTACACTTAACCAATCTATTTGTTTAAATTGCACATCATCATATCTGGGAGGCAAACAGCCTCTGGTGACGAGGTTTGAAATATTTGTTGCGACGTTTAAAATTTTAATAGATAACACAGTCAATGTGTAAAGTATAAAAACTAAACCATTCTGCATTTTTATTAACAAAATTCTGTTAATACATCTTATTAAGCGTTAATAAAAGAAACTGCGCTGCAGCAAGTATTTATGTGTGAGACATGTAACATGCAATGATGGACATTTTATTTATTTTAATACCAAAATTTGTTTTGCCAACATCTATTAATATTCAATGTTAAAATGGAGGTGCCTTGATTAAAATTGAAGACAAAACTTCTCGAATTGAGAGCTGGAAAGGTCTCCTTTTCGAGGACAATTAAGTTTATAAAACTATGTAACACTGTCCTTTAGTTTATTGTTATACATGTGAGAAATACTACAATGTTTTTATCCTGTCATACCTGTAAAACAAGATTAATTTGCCTTAGAAGCATGTATGTCTATCTGAACAGGAAAGAACTTTAATCAAATCCGAAATGAAACTGGTCATACTGGTAGCTCAGCTGAAGAAATTTATTATGGGATGGACATCGGCTGAAGCCTATATCCCTGTATAAGGCAAATTTTGCTTACAAATTTATCAATTTCTACACTACTCACAGCACAGTGTACATCCGACCCTATGCATGAATTAGTTGCACCTCTATGACTTTATGTGGGGCTTGCCTGTTTGGCTCCCAACTGCAAATGACTGCACACAAAAACCGGTCTATATGACTGATTCTTTCTGCTTTAAGAGTGCTCATTTTGCAACAATGCACTTAAACGGCATGTTTAGCGGACCAACTTTGAACTCATATTAAAAGTCGGTTTTCAAAGTCGGTAGTTGCTGCAGCAATTTTAGGGAGCCAATTCCAGCAATGTAGTAGTTCGCTACGTAACTACTCTGCAACTTTTGATGTAATTTTTACACGCAACAAGCTGAGTTCTTTGTTCCAAATTACAGAAGGCAATACTCATTCATGGCTGTTCATTCCGGGAAACAATAGAAATTAACACTGTGTTTTATGGACGAACGATAAATTCTACTGGTTACACACTGAAGCATGTATTCTCAAACTGCATGGGGAACTTTGTAGTAAAGAAACTTATTCTGGTGGGTTCAACAACTTGAAATATCTTAGACCACAGTTTAAGGCGAAGTTTTAGGTTCAACTACGTGAAACCCGTCCTTTGGACGATTGCCCTTTCACACCTTGTAACAATGGAGTTTCTCTTTCTGGAGGGAACCGTGTACCCGCCATGTACTTTTCTTGACTTCATTTTCAGCCAATGACATCTCCCCATGGGACCTCATTAACAAAATTTATTATTCTGTCCTGTGATTAAATGAGGCCTGTACTATTTTTAGACTCCAAAGGTCATTGAGATCAAAGTGTCAGCTTCATGACACGACGAATCGTTAGTAGTATGATTAGCTTGTTACGATTAAATATCCAGCTTCTTTTTCTTGAGCACTGTTCTGGTTAGTGCTTGTACCCTGGAAAAATAATGGGGATCTTCTTTGGTTTCAAAACTTTCGTTGTTCTATTATATGTATGTATTTATTTACTTAGAACTACTTATTCACTTTTGACATTATTTCTTCTAGTTTATTAACATTAAAAGAAAGAAACCTGGTTATTATCTAACTCCAGGCATACTCCAGAATCATTGTGCTTCGAAACATTGCTGCAGTTTTCTTCATTGGTCTGATTTTTCGGCACCGCTGGTAATGCTACATTATCATTTTAATAAAAAACATTAAGACATCATGGATTAATCTAAATTTCTTTTGAAGTTTGATATAAATATGCGTTATGAAGAATAAATTCATTAGAACTAGAAATACAAAGCACAATTGTGAATTGTGCTTTGTATAACTTACGTCCTCTCCATTGATTGTGTTTGATTCCAGACGACTTAGGGTTGATTGATTTGTCTTGAGACATGTCAGCGCAATATCCACTGCTTTGGTGAACATCAGAATGATGGCAATACAACGGATTTGCTCGTTCCTGCATTCAGAATTACAGAATGAAAACTTCATTTATTACAAATTTTACATCGTGTTTTACAAAGATGCACTTAAACTACACAACATGAGTTTCCGAACGTTCCAAAATTAATCTAATTTCCAAGCACTATCAAAGAAAAAATATAAAAAGGACAAAGATAATATTTTTCTTTCATCAAACTTCCGAATGATATAAAACTGAGGTGATTTGCTATCAGTAATTTGTGTATTTGCTCTGTTTATTCTGTTAGGGTTTGTGTTTAATTTTATATTACTTACTTTAGTCCTAAATCGTATTTTTCGTTTGTAACAAGTGCGGATGAGAAACCCAGTGAGAACTAGAAATACCAATCCTCCACCTAAAGCTGCTATCACTGCAACATACTTTGTTTCCAGAAAAGGTGGAGCTGCAAAATACAATAGTAAAGATAATTTTGGTCATGCTTGCAAGTAGAATTTTGCGCAGGAGCAAGGTTTCAGGAAATAAGCAAAGGAAGACCGTTACCTTCTGTGGGTTTAGTTGCTTCTTGATTTGTACACCGTGCTTTACAGCCTATGATGAAATAATGAAATAAATACAGTTACAGCTTTAGGTATCTATGAATTGTAAGAGATTCATGATTGAAGTAGATTTCCAAGGGGCATTGAAGTAAATAAACAGTAATCGCACGAATGTGTAATTAATTTATTGCTGCATCTCGAAAATATTACAGTTATCATGAAATATTTAATAACTGTGTTTGTTTTGTATGATCTAGTCTGCCACATACGGTGCTCCTGATTGGTCAACCCAAGACAGCAACAATGAAGTTAGAAAATCAGAAAATAATCGTTAGACTTATGTTCAGTCAGGTGCTGCACGCGCACACAGTGGAAGACGGAAGAGAAATTACTGCCCATCAATTTCCAAAATTTAATTATTTACTTCATATGGTGATAGCAACAGGGGATGAAATGCCTGGTTACAGTAGGGTACAAGGTATGACATGCAAAGCACGACTTTATGTCTAAAATTATGTGATGGTGTGCTAAACTGCAATGGTAAAGTATAGGAATTGTCTGCTGCCCCAAAATTGTAGCAGCACCTGACGGGCAATAAATACACGCTACACTTTGTTCTCTACTGTAAGGCTCTTTATTTTGAGTATAATACAACAGGTTTGGTCATTGAGCCAAAGACACTGCATGGAATTTCACTGCCACAGAATGAAACCCATTTCAGGAGCAGTGGTGAGACGTTTGCTTTCGTTAAACCAACACGTGTTGCACAAAACATACCTTGTCTGAGAACATCTAAATACACTTCTCCACGTCTTTGTTTTATGATGTACGAGACGGTGCACGGGTAAACTCCCGTCAAATTTGCGGATGCGCTTCTAATTTTTAATGTTCCATCCCGCAAGAGTTCAAACTGTTCCGAGTTCTAAAGGGAATTACATTACTTTAAAGTATAATATTCTTCAACTTAAAGCCCATGTAACAAAAACCTAAAATAAAGACGAAATACAACATATCGGGAAATCAAACGAGACATGAAAACATGTTATGCCCCTGTTCTCGAATAAAGAATAGCATGAAGCCACTTTGCTTCATTTCCTTCAATGTGGTATCCTTCAGATGTGTGATGTTTGCAGTAAAAGATAATACGTTGCATACATAAATTTATGCATCAATGCAGATTATATATACTATATGACGAGTTACTTACCTGGAATATTCCGTGAGTGCTAACGGTAGGCCAATCATTTTTCGTTACAAATATGTTGTCTCTTTGATATTTCTCGGACTCCCACAAAACATAATGTGGTAAACTAGACTACAGGAGGAAACATGTGTGTTACCATGAGAGATTATGATTATACTGAAATTCATGAAATAGTTTTCTGTAATTGGCTCATTCGACACAAATGTCAGAAAGCCGTACACAATACTACACATACACTTTAAGACGCGTCAGTCAATAGATCATGATCTAGACATTGCAATTGAACATTTGAACAATAACTGTGAATCTTGTTACATTTTCATCTGACGAAAGATTGGAGAAATCCGAAGAAGGTTCAGACACTTTTGGACACTCGAGTATGACAGTTCCTCCTTCTGGTACAGAGTACGTTGTGCTGCTTGCCGTTAAAACTAAAAAGTACACAGAAAACATCAAACAGGCATGACAACTACGAAATTGCAAAACACTCAAGTTTTCACAATCTGTACAAAATTCGCGAATCAGATTTACTCTGTGTTGGGGTCAGTAATACTTTCACTAATACTTTCAGACAAAAATATCGAAACCCTTGTAGTATTTTCCGTTCCGAGCAATTTCGTTCTAAAATTTTGCAAATAAAGACCAAATTCCTGTAAATGGTAAAGCATACAGTGAGTTTTTGTTTGTTTGTTTTATCTGCCCAGGTTAAGCAGATTTGGTAGATTAGGCAGGGAAATTTATACTATTTTTAGTTCATGATCAATAATGGACCTAAAATTAGGCACTGACCATTATTAGTTATTTTACTGATGGCAATGCAATTCCCTGCCTAACTTGCCAAATCTACCTGATCTGCCAAATTTAGCAGGTGAAATAAAGAAGAAAAACCCAGAAAAAACAAAACACAAAACACATGGCAACAGGCAATTCATGCAGTAGAAGTTTCTTTCTTTGTAGAATATCTTCGATTTTGAGGTACCATTAAGAATGAGGCCACTTGCAATTGGACGAACTTGTTTGATCATTACACAAAATCGTATTAATTGTGTACATAAGGGCATTCAGGGGAACACCCATAAGGTACCGCGTTAAATTTCGGATATGATTTTTCTGTACTGAGAGAATAAGAATTCCTGATTCTATGGTAAGATATTGGTGGGATAGGCAAAATCATCACGATATCTTCACTAATCTGAAACTCATGAAGGATCTTTTGTCGACGCATGCCAAATTTGCTGCCAAATTATATTTTATAAAACGGGATACACAGCAAGTTACTGTTGGTATTCACTCACTCTTGTTCTCGTTTAGAAGCTCCAGAAGTAATTTCTGTTCTTCAAGAATGAATGACGTCTTCATCTAAAAATGAGTCAGTGTCCAAGTGTCCTGGTCATACTTACATGTACAAAACAACACATCGAGAGTTACGAGTACATTCCTTATTAACATAGTCGTTTTCTCCTTGTAAAAATCTGAATCAGCACATTAACATTCCCAAAATACGTAACTTTCCATCAAAAGAACTCCATGCTCTACTTTTATGGGATTTCTCTGTGAATGTTACCCTCTCTGTTATTGGTTAAATCCTACCTGACGCTTGAGTGGTTTTGTCACTTTTATTTATATCCTGTTCCTATTTCGTGTTTGACTTACATCTTTCAGTCAACAAACAGTTGTCCTCTTGAACAAAGACCAATATCCTTTTGACATCATTTCTTACTTATGAAAGGGATACGATGCAGCAGATCTATACTCAAATAGATAGGGAAAATGTGTGTTTTGCCCTTTAAAATCAACAATCAATTGCCTCAACAATGAATTGAATTTCAAAAAGACCATTTTCTTTATGATTTTTGCAGTGTTCTGAGTGGTGTCGGACCTTGATTATTTTATGCATTGTATTTCCTTTTTGCACTATCAAACAGTATTAACTAAGCCTTAGAATTGTCCGAGTCGCGAGCCTCTTAATTGTGTACAAATCTAACAAGTAAACATATTAACATAGCAGAAAGAGATATGCTTCCCTTATTGGATGTTTTTCTTATTCATTTTGCCTGCATTATTAGCCATGTTTGCCAAATTAGGCAAGCAAATTTCTACCGTCGTTGTCATTAGATTGGTTATTTTATCCAAACTATTTTGGTACAAAATTAAAAAAAAAAACAACCCAGAAGCTAAATACGCATATGAATCATTTAAATTTAGAATTTTATTTCTAGTACAGAAAACTTGGACTTCCTTTAGGGGTAAATTTGTCAACCGTTTAACGAATTATCGTAACCTAGAATAGTAACTAGCTAACGTGGTATACACCATAAATCATGGTGACATATGTATCTAATGCCAACCCCTAAAATTTCGTAATGTAACCCACCAATTAGCTATGCACTTGATGTATAATTTGTACGAATCACATCTATCGATATACATGTATAAACCAATTAGATAATGAATTGCACTCAAGCATGTGGCTGGTAAAATACTAAAGGGAATGTAACACATAGGAGAGGTGATTTTTGTTAGACATGATACCTGCACTTTGTGCTGTAACTGAAACTGATTAATATAAATAGCTTACCTGCACTGAATTCATTTAGTTGTCTTACTTTCGACTCGGGCCTCTCGTCGTCTTAAAATTGGTACGACAATACATGTATTCATTGTAAAAGATATTATTACAAATGTTACAAATGTTGCCTCTTTCAAGGAGTCTTTATTTGTTTATACAACAATATATGCAAAGCCATTGATACTCATATTCAACCTATTTCACTAGCTTGGTTCATTAAATATTTCTTAATATTTACAACAAACAGAAAGCATACATTCCCGTTTTCAATAATTCTTCTTCCCGTGATCGTCACTGATCATAGTACTTTCCAACTCTTCACGTCTTCAAATACAGAATCAATTCCCTCTCATTTAAGCAAGGGAACTGCTCAATAACATTGATTATTCTATTTGTTTGCGTCTCGATTACATCTGCATTGGCGGATCCAGGATTTCCCGGGGGGGGGGGGGCGCCCGGCCCGTAGGGGGGGGGGGGAGCGCCAATCCAATTTTTCACCTATTTTCGCCCAAAAATCGAGAAAAACTGGATGAAAATGAAGAAATTTTGGGCCGTAGGGAGGGGGGGGGGGGCCACGCCTCCCCCACCCCCCCCCCAATCCACC
>JBCAUI010532284.1:0-11258 GCA_038406195.1 Haplosyllis anthogorgicola | reverse complement strand
CTTTAAAATTAATCATTTTCCATTATTTTCAATGTCGTAAAATATCTCAAACTCTGCAAGACCCACTTGCGGCAACTGAGAAGCGATCCCCCTTAAATAGGAGGTGAAACATGTCACTCATGGCAAATCTTGCTGCCTTGGACATGTTGACGAGTTTTGTCATTGCTCGATTGGAAAAAAATTCTGAATTTCATCGATGTTTATAAACAGTTTGGCTTTTTAGGGACTAAAGTCAATTTTTAGTTTTTCCCGATCGCCGCACTTTAAAAATCCTGCCAGTGCAATGTAATCCAAATGATTTTAAAAAAAAGGCCTAATGCACAACCGTAAAAGCACATTCAAATACATCAGCCGTACACACTTACGCCAAAACTCAATATTTTCTCGTATACATTTCACTTCATTGTAGCAAATCACTTTTTGTCACTATTTAAACTTCTCTTTGCTGTTTCAAGTTGTAAGACTTACTTACATTAAATAAATGGAACAGCATAAATACTTGCATGCAATAAATATAAGTAAAGTGTACACGTAGGAGCTTATTTTCATACATGCAGTAAATGTTACAACACGACAGATTCATTTTATTTGCCTATTTATGTCGTGTTTTTTTATCCATTGTCATTTTGTACCAAATTAAATCGTGATAGAAAAAAACAGATTGGGCACACTTTGCCCTCGATATGTAAACCATTTTAATGTAAATAGATTTCTGATAAAACGAAACAAAAATATTGGAGTCCATTGAACCTCTTTTTAGTACCCACGGATCGATACACAGGAGTTAGACAGGCAGATAAAGAGCGTGATGACCGAAGTCATTCCAGTTCTCAAAGAACACATGAACGAGCATTGCTCACAGCAGCTGCTGCAGTACATCCGGAGATTGGTGCTGTCACTCACTAAGCATAGGGACGACTCGCATGAGTTTGTGCGATTCTTCCACAAACAGCTTGAATCCATTTTACATGATTCCCTTAACAAATTCGAAGGCATGAAGTAAGTTGATTTGCAATTCTTGTCAGAAGACTTTTTATTTAATTGGGTGGATTACATTTCCTGCCTCAGTTTGAAATTAAGATTAAAAAACTACAGTTGTCCCCGGATATATCGATATTTTTGGTGTGGGAAAATAGCATCGATATAAGCGGGATATCGATATAAGCAGAACAATTAATATGAGGGTCTGTGACTTTGGTGCGGAAAAAAGGTATCGATATAAGCGGGACATCGATATAAGCGATATCGATATATCCGGGGAGGAGTGTACATACAGCAGGTGAAACAAGACACACAGCAAAATGTTAATTCGTGGTGTCTTTTTGTTTAAAGTTGATTATTTTTTTCCCATTCATGATCATTTGGCTAACCAGTGCCGATCGCCAAACTTTGAAAATCCTATCGATGTAGTGTCATCCCAAGTGAAAATATAGCCTTCTGAGTAATTGTATACTAAGTATTAACATACCTTGCCTCAGCATTGACTACTCTATTAATATCCTAATGGTTCCATATCTTTATAGGATGCGTGAATGTAGTGAGGATTTGTTAGTAGAACTATCAGAAATTCTTTTCAACGAATTAGCATTCTTCCGACTGATGCAAGATTTAGATGGACCCAAGAAAAGGACCAAACAACAGCTCAGGGAATGGAGACAGGTATAAATCATATAGTGCACCCACATTAACAGTTTTAAGGAGTAGTATTTTAACCTCGAAAATCTTAAATCTGGAACCATTTGAATTAACCGTTTAGAATAATGAAACTATAGAAGGTAATGATACCCTTTTAATGTTATTAAATAAACGAAAGGTTAGCATGCTATGGTTTGAACAGTATATTTGAATATCAGTCATTTCAGGAGTCTGAATCACAATGCACGACAGCTGATGATGAACCAGTGCAAGCAGCAAGGATGGTTAACATGCTCACGTCAGATTCGGAATTTGTAACCGAGTCAGAGTCTGAGATGTCTGAAGTACAGCACACAGCTAGAAGGGTTGTACCTCCTTCCAGGTAAGATCTGTTGCATTTTTTGTGATATTTTTACACAGTGTAGCTTCATCGACTAAAGAGATATGGGTAAAATATTTGTTATTCACTAATTCCTGGCAAAAAATCCAGTATCTACACACAGACTTTGGAACTCGAATACATATTATACAGATTTCTCTGAATGCATGTATCAGTTCAGTGAAACGTAAATGATGAAATTTATGACAGATATTGACCCGTTTCAATTTGCCTGTTGACCTGAGAGGCTCATCTCAGCGAAAAAATCTAATGCATAAATATTTACATATATTGTAGGGAGGAAGAATTCGAAGAAGCTGTTGATGTGGTCAGTGAGGACGGAGAGGAAAATGATGATGATGCTGCAGAAGACAGCGATGATGAACGCGAATCTGAAGATTCGGACAATGATGCAGATGAAGAAGACGAAGAAAGAGGAGCTGCTACCAACGAAGAAGAACAGGAGGACCTGGGAAAGGTAGTGTAATTAGATGTACCAGTGTTTATTCAATATGTTTCCAGTCAGGAAAATAGTAGTTTACTTGTACGTCATGGAAATAAAGAGATCTCTTTATTTTTTTAGGCCCGTGATGACGAACTTGCAAATCAGACCGAAATAAAAGACGATGGTGACAGCGATATCCACACAACCAAGTCACCTCTAAAGTTTGAACTGGCTCAAAGTGAACTCAAATCATTCAACAGGTATGTTTAAAACCAAGCGAATTAGCAAGTATTTCCACCAAAAGTAGGCAATGACTTTTCTGCTAAGTTTGCATCGTGTTAACATACTATTTCTGTTCGCTTAGAATTGGAAGTGACGAAGATGATGAGGGGGTAGATGATGAAACAATGAGTAATGAAGATCCTTCAGAGACGGCAGTGTCAAGAGATGCTAGGAACGAAAACTCAGAACAACCAATTGCTGCTGCTGCAGACAGCACGACCGAGATGAAAAACGAATCAAACGAGCCTGAACCTGATGCTGATGAATCACAAGAGAAATCTCAAGAACCTTTAGCAAATCATGTAAACGGCCAGGTCAGCAAGAAAATTATGAAAATTTACAAATCGCCAATAAATAACCTAGAGAATAAAAAGAGTGAGTACCTTTGATCACTGTGCCAGCACAGAAAATAGGCTATAACATTATTGCATCTCAATCAATTCTAGATTAACGGTCACGATGCAGACGAAGAAGTTACGTTGGATGACCTTCCAACAAAAATGGTTGGCTTGTCAAAGGTAATTATTGATCACCGAAACAACCTGAATTTAACGGAAGTGCAAGTACTTTTGAAAAAATAAAAGGTAAACGTAAAATTGACGTAGTACATGATGTTTTACAATGAAAACTTATTGTATTTATATTTTTACAGGATGAACTGGGCAATGTTGCAAAGCAGATGGCAGTCGAATCGCAACAGAATAACTTGTCAGAGGAAGTTCTCACTGGTATGAACTCGGAGCTTGCTGGTGATGCAAATGCTCTCAAAGACCCAGGTTTGTACGGCTAAAATTTCTATTTTGGTTTGTCATGCCAGCAGAAATCTTGGGTTTACAGAATACATTTTAGTGTGGTTCAGTTCGTCATCGTCTCATCAGTCGGCTCATGTACACGAGGCTAATTTGTGGCAATCCAGTTTCTCGGTACTTATCGTTGTTGACTAAGTATTTCTTACTGACAGATTTATTTATCGTTGTGGTGTGGCATAAAAGAACAAAGCTTTATCGTGTAAAAAATTGGCATTATTGCATGTTTGAATTTTCAAGGAAAGACACAGCAGATTGTAGTGAACATTTAAAATAATCCGATTTTTTTACAGACTCTGCATGCGTTGTGTTGAATCGTTTAGGTGTCTCATGTGGTGTTGGTGTGGTGAAAACTAAATATATTCCCCATGATTTTGTGAATTAAGAACGGGTTGTTCCGGGGATGGTTGATGTAGTGTCCATATGTATAGATCTGGCTGTTTTGTAAACTATAATAGGGACATGCATGTTGTGAAAAGGACATGTGTGTGGTTAATGCTTAATAACTGGTACTTTACGTCTAACAATACTAAATGTTGTGCATAGGTGAAATAAGTGAGAAATCGATTACAACAGAAGACGAGAATGAGGAGGAAGATCAAAATGTGTTGTATCTAACCACACCCGAGGGTGGGCCCCTTATTGTAGCTGCCCTTGATAACTCAGAAACTGAAGTGTAGAGGTACTTGTACTTCATGTGGTGTAATTGTGGTTTTTTGCTACTCACTTCTCCTATCGTCATGCACTTGTGTTTAAACTTGTTTGCCTGATATAGCTTCCTGTTCCTGTTTCCGTATTTTTGATTTGCCACTGTGTAAATGAACATCTTGTCATCCAAACACATTAATCGAGGACAGAGTGTCTCGATGATAGCAGTTATTTTATTGTTTAGTTCAGATGCATTTCCTGCAATGGTTGTTCTTTTTCTTCTTTTTTTTTATGTCTGTTGTAGATGTGTTGACGTGTTTAATCTTTCATTTTGCTTTCCAACAGGTAGATTTTTTTCTGTTGCGTTTATTTCTTACGAACGCAAATTATATTTCACTTGATGTACTACTGACTGATCTACTTCGATGAATTTCATACATTGTATTTACACACGCATCAGTTTTAAATTATGCAGGGGCAATTGTAAAACGAAGATTAAAAATAGGTCCAGATGGACCTGAGCTCATTTGGCATTATCAAAATACTAAGACGGTCTAAGTCACAATATCACATGGATACAAATAAAGTGTTTAAGATGAAATCTCCAATATGTGATCAATAAAAATTACAAATATGGCTGCCAAACTAAAAATAGAAGCAGCATCAATATACTTTTTACAAGAAATAAAGAAAGATACAAATATGGCTGCCAATTTTAGAATAATGGCTACAGCAACATAACACTTGCTGGGCATTCATGGGGGATATAGGTGCATATGTGTGTACAATATGAAGTTTCTATAATCAATAGTATGCTCAGGGCAAGTGTGTACAGATGACGCCAACAACAACAACGATGACGGACAACGGACAAATCATGATTCTATAGGCTCTTTGGCATATATGCCAAATGAGCCAAAAATGTATGCACAGTTTTAATCAAATGTATTAATTGATATCATTTTATTTTGCAGGTTCTACAACTTAAGAGTTAATGTGTATCTGAGAATACGAACTACATATCCACAATCAGTTGTACATTCTACTGTGATCATGCTTCACTACTTGTAAATTTGCACACTTCACGTCGATGTTAGGGACAACTTTGAACTTTGATGTTTTGACTGCCGATTCTTACAGCTGTAGGAATTTTTTACTTGTGTTTAGTTTAGAATGATGCTTTTGTTACATTGTTGGTTGTATAAATAGAGGGTCCATCAATTTGTTGTGTTATTTTGATTGTAACTTATTATCTGTGATGAAAATTTAACTGGATAAAATAACTTGAAGTACCAGCCGTAATTAAAATATAAATGTTCTCCTGCCTTGTATACAATTTGAAAGCTCTTTGATATATTGTGTGTATATCTTTGTGATGGCATTTCATAATTTAAATTACGTAATTGTTTTAATAGTCGGATAGAAGTCTAGATAATTTTTCATTATTTATTTGAATAATTACTGCTTGCCGTAACATGTGATTTATCAAACAGCAATAAGCTGCTGCTGATCTCTTTACTGTGTTATCCAGATAAGCAACATACATGTATACAGAAATTATTCATCAAATATATTGGCAAATTACTTCAACCACAATTATTACCCAGTATGTATTATTATGTAATTATAACTACATAGTTGTGTTATTGGCACATTATATTATCGTCCCAAGTTACATGAACACCATATATTCTTTTCGGTATGCATGCTGTAGTATGTAATAATTTAAACAGTATGTTTATTTCAATAATGTTTATGGTGACACCAACGTAAACAGCATTATAGTTTTATTGAAATTATTTCCAAAGGAAATTAATTCAAATGTATATTCCTTTTCTTCTTCGTCATTTGCCAAGAAACTTCTGTTCGATTTATCCTATGCATTCCACATGAAATGCAGGAAGGAAAGGCTCTTTTTACCCACTGTATTTATATTTTTCGATAGTTAATGGCTGTGTCCCTGTGAGCGTGAGCTTTTCTAGTTGTTATTGCACAGTTGTGTATTCTTCATTAGTTAAAATAAAAATAACCGAAAAATAGTAATCGTTTGGTCTTTGGTTATTATGAGCGTACCCTTGTTTCGGAAGTGTTGGTTATTCAAAATGTAATTAATAACTCTTAGGCAAATGTACAGGATCACATTTATTTAAGCATAAACAGTGCATACATTAGTAATGAATTTTTACGCGGAAACAATAAAATTACTATAACTTAATCACAACACATAATACTTACATATACATGTGAACGAAACGCTACGAAAACCTGTTGGTCCCATGTTCAGTAAATTGTACATTAAATTATACTTGCAATATACATTCACATACGAGCGTACATAAATGCTAACGAATTTAATATGATACAGACATCAAAGTGGACATAAAATATTGGTTAATATAAATACTTATTAATGTACACGACAGAAACAAATTAATATTTAGTCGATAAAAGCGTAGGTGCATAAAATTTAATGTTCCCACAATAAAAGTGAACATTTAACATAGTGATAATATGTAAGAAAATAACTTTCCTGTAGATTCAACGCGACTGTTTAATATCCAAATGTCTGTTAACAAATGCTATTTCTGAGGTCGGCAACGATTGGGTCTAATCCTATTATGCGAAATGTATGTTGTCAACAGTTGTTGGGAATTCAACAAAGGGGTAATTTAAAATGTACGTACACTTGTTATTCGGAATTCAAAGGGACCCAAACAATTGCATTTGACTAGTGTTTTATCTACTCGAATTAAAAAAGAAAGTGACTCGTAGTTAATAAGTAAACTTTGCACACAATAGAACTACATGTAGGGTGCAGTAAACGTGTACCATTGCGAATTTACGCATCATGCTTTGCTGCTGATTGATGTCGCACATGAACACTATTATCAAAAATATCTTTAACAATATACATGGACCTGGAGCTGCTACACTGCATAGAGATAAAGCTGCTTTTAGAATAACTGCCTAATAATTATACCTCAACACTTCTCACAGCAAATTTATGTAAATAACACAGAATACAGAACTGTCAAGCACTGAAAAAAAATGGAATTACAGGCAAGCACAATCATATTCGAAAAATAAATGTGCACACCATGTAACATTTTAAGATATGCTAACCTGACTACTTGTCGAGATCTTCTGGAATACCAAGATACTCTCCTGCGTGTGAATGTGTGTATGTGTATGTGTGTGCGTGTGGGAAGAATTAATTTAAACCTCTGTGCATGAGCACACTCACACTAAGTATATCAGATAACTAAACCATCACTTGATGATGCAATGGTAATAAATGTTTTACGCTTACAACCTTTAAATCAAGACACGAGGCTAAAGCGCAATGTGGATTAAGTGAGTCCGTTGATGAGCACGTAACAGTTAAAATTCTGACGAAATAGTCATTATCCTCTTGCTGGTTAATCCTTGTTGTTACCTTACGATCTGACTTCGTACGACTGACTATAATTTTATGTCTGTTAACTGCATTGCCCACTACCTATCAAGTGTAAATTCGATGTATTTGATCTCTCTTTGAGCAAGTCGTTTAGGTATCAATTGTAGATTAATATGTAACAAGTAGTTATCCTAATTTTCTTGTACCTGTGGATCCCTTTATGTCATCATGTGTATAGGCCGCCATCCATAGAAACATCTCTCGTGGTACGAAAAGGCTACAATAATGTGAGCACACGTCGCCAATTAAAAGTGCTTGAACTGATTTGTTAGTAAACATCCCAGTTCAATTCTGTCATGTTTTGTTTTACTGTATTATTTTCTGTCTTTTCAGAATGAAACTGCTGGAAATTTCATTTCTCATCCATCTATGCTTTACTCCAGTCTTTTGTAATTAAATGTACTAATTTCTCGTTTATTCGCGAAAATGCACAAGTAACGAAATTATCCGTGTGTACACCACTGTGAGAAAATTCCTATTCAGCATTGAACGTTTTGTGTTTGCCTTGAGCTTCAAACATATCTGAAGGTAATTTGTTTAAAATAAATATTTGTGTATATGTTGGCATTGTAAAGTAGTTATCAGTGTTTTGACTGTCTGGTGGCAATTCATGGCAGTAAGTAGAGATCAAGCTTCTTTTCTTCGCCATAAGCGAAAATCAAAACAAAATGTCAGGTATTCTACTTGAGATAACATTTCTTTTATGCTGTAGTTCGATAATACTATGTGTATCTGTATGACTTTGGTATCCATATGTAAGACACATTGTGCACTATGTTTTCTACATGTATGCAAGTTATACTGGATATATTCCTGTCGCATAATTTGTCGCAGGACGTTTCCCTACCATTGATGTCTATGATGGGACATTTTTAAGTAAAACAGCCATGTTGCGTGCCTGGCTGGGCTCATCAATGGTCAGCTGCATATTAATGCAGTTTCCTCTACTGACCACAGATACGGCTCCTCTTTCCACCTGTATAACCTTCTCATTCTCGTCATACACCAAGATTGTGGGCTGCACTCTCGCTTCATTGTTAACCATAGCGGTATCATGCCCATACAACTGAAGCGACCAGACATTGTTTTGTGGCTTGCGATATGTTATCTTCCAGTCGCCGTCTCTGTTCTCAACAGGAACTGGGCCTTTGAACATCTTCACGTCAACTTGGATGCCAAAGCGCAATGTGTTCTGCATGCGCACATTATCCACTGTGTAATTCACGTAGTCCCTGGGCATGTAATAGGGCTCATTGAAGCTCACTCCAAGATTGCCCTGGGTAAGGCACAGTGCTCTGAACCTGTATGCCTGACTTAGCAGGTTGTGCAGGAGATCACGAACTTCTGAACGTGAGGCCAGATCTCCCTGTTCTAGCTGGTAAAGTTGTGAGGCTAACATCTGTGGGAATCTTAACAGGGGTAGGAGCCTTTGTCCGTGTTCCTGTAAATTCGGTAAATGTGGTTCGTTAAGTAACCACTGCCCTATTGCCTCAAATAGTGAATACTCGTTGGGGATAACAAGTTCCGAACTGCCTAACATGTCGTATATAAACTCTATGTCCATACTTAGCCATTCGGGTGATGTTATGATCTCGTGCACATTCCATGCGATTGTCTTTGTACACTGTTCTATGAGACTTTCCAGGTGTAGCGCTTTGGCCCAAGCATACCAATTGAGTGCATTCCTCACTTTCGGACTGCGTGCATTGTCCACCATGTATCCCACACACAGAGCCTTAAGTGACTCTACATTATACTTATCAGACAGGCACAATATACCCACAGCCGTCGCGGTGCTGATAGATATTTCAGCCGTGTACAAGTAACGCAGAAATTTATCAAACACAGCAGCGCACTCTGGTGTTTCACTCAAGTCGACTTCTTCCTTTCCTCCTTGTGACCAGTTTCTCTCGTATAACATTGTGCGAAACACGTCGCTGGATTTTGCGAGGACGAACTTGTGGGCGAAGTACTTTTCGTCGCCGATCTTGAGAACGACATCGCTGAGCGCCTCCTGGTTGTAGAACTGAGACACGTTCTGTATGAAGTTCGGCTCGTCACGTAACGTCGCATCCACGTTCGGCGACTCTATCGTCTCCATTACTGTATTCTCAGCGGCCTGTAAAACAAAGACAAAACACGGATTATTTTCCCATAAAAAGTAAATTTCTAAGCAAATTGTATGCAAATACCGCGTTTACAGTTGTTTTGTATGCACTTTCGTCATTTGCTAAATCAATGGAATAAATAGGCGATCAACCCGTTGTTGACCTGATCATATTATCAGCAATCCTAAAATCCTAATATTGTCAGTTAATCCTTTTTCCGCTTATAATCTGTTAAGGCTTACTGAATAAATTACAAAGAAAAGGTTATGGCAAAATGCTGTTTCGTCAACCTTTTCATTGCTGTCTCCAGTAATTCGAAACCATTTACTTCTTGTTACAGACGAGCTTAAAATGTCTGCTTCATCGAAAGGTAGACTGTTTGTTCGTGTGTAAGGAGGGACTAACCATGATAAATTGTTTGACAACAAAATGTCAAGCAGTGCATTTTTATGGAAATCGGAGAAAGTAATTGAGAAAGTTCAATAAACAGTTCAAGAGCGCACGGATCAAAATTCATCGTGCACATTGACAATAACGATCTCTTACATGAAAAAGCGTACAACTTTGATAATACTATGATCAACAAAATCAATATAATGAGCTTTAATGCCTGTTATAAAATTCTCATGGTATTTCACATGAACACTCCGTATTTGGATATAAAAGCGAAGAGGAATAATAATACAAGCATTTAAATCATAAAGAATTTGCGAAATCAACTGTGTACGTCATACATACAAATGTGCCAGTGTTTCCTTCCTTTTACAGAAGAATGTCTAGAAATTCCAATAATATACCACAAATTACTGCTATTATAAAGCATTAATTCACAATAATTTCCATCAGCTACATGCGCTCTTCACATTTACATACGTCCTTATCCTGTTTATGATCAATTCTTATTACGTCCGTAATTATGAGTCGTGTTTTTTTTTCTTGTTTTGCGTCGCAGTTTTAACAAAAAAGCTGTGCTGTACGATGGTTAAAGCATGCATCAGTAACCAGTGCACATAAGTTATTTTTCCCATTCCCATTCAGTTGACTATCCATAAAACAGGCCATATAAAACAGCCGAAGTTCCATTTTAGCCTAACCGATCACGAGAGGCGGTTTACTGTGGTACATTTATAGCCGTTGAAGAGTATTCTACACCAGCTTCCCCATTCCCAACGCTCTTAAACAACCCCATCGATTGACAATCTTACCTTCCTTAAACGGCCTGTATACTGTTATACTCTTAACGCTTCAACAATATTTTTATTAAATATGCTTTGTGTTTTGAGACCCTCACAAACAAATGCCCATTTGTTGTGTAAATGACGAAAAACACGTACCCATTTGCCTTCTAACAACATACTACACATATTTTTCACCGTTTTGAATGAATGAATCCTGATGGCAAGTAACAAAAATAGGTCCATATGGACCTGAGCTCATTTGGCATTATCAAAAAACTAAGACAATCTTAGTCACAATATCAAATGAACACAAATAAAGT
>JBCAUI010532273.1:0-11259 GCA_038406195.1 Haplosyllis anthogorgicola | reverse complement strand
AGGAGGAACAAAGCTGCAAAAAGCAGACAGACCCTTCCCCCCTCCCCCCCCCCCCCCCCAGCATAGGATAGGTGGCTGTTGAGGCAGCCCATCCTTAGACATAGCTGGCATAGCCCAATGCATGCATATGGACCCCCTTCCTATGTCCTTGCTTAAATTTTAAATGCCTGCAAGAAACTCTCCATATCCCACTTCTACACCTCTGCCTAAACATGTTCAGGCTCGTTCAGCAGACAGGCCCCCCCACCCCAGGATAGACCTCAGGTGAGGTGAGTGCACAAAGGTCATCCTCCAGACAGACCCCCCCAAACCAACCTGGCTCTGGCAATGCATCATGTGATGGCAGCTCATTAATATAATTTATGTCTGGCAGTGAGGAGGCCACCTCATTGGCTGGCAAGTCATCCTGCAGACTGACCCCCCCCTGTCACCCACGTGACAGATTTCGACTCTTAAAATTGTTATTAGTATGATGCATCAAATTGATGGTGGCAAAAATTGCATTTTACTTCACACTAAATCTCTGAAATAATTAATTCTTTCAGAGACTGTCAGTACTGTTCGTCACTCTTTTGACCAAGGCCTTGAAGGGTGGATTTTTATAAATTAAGGTTCAACTAGGGCAGGTTAAAATTCCAGGTTTGTCGATCTGAATGAAATGTCGCATTAAACAACAACATACATTGTTTTCATTGCAAGTGTTCAATTCGATATCGAATCGGAACGAGTGCTTAAACCGTCTTTTAAATTGTGACATGTCCAAAATTTGGACATTTCTTCTACCCTACTTCACTTCCAAAAGCAGTCGTCCCCTATCTTTGCCTAAGTAATTTGATTGCATGTGCCTACCGCAGCTTCATCTGATCAAACACACAAATCTTTAATCCAACAAATATTCCTGGGCCCATCGCGTAAGTCTGGTAGACTGACGAGCACTGTTGAATGTAGTAGAATCTTAGATTGAACTGGGAATTCATGATCAAAAGTAAAGAAGCGATTTTTTTCTGTCCCATATTGGGGTGTTGAAAATATTTTTGTTTCCAACGGTGCGTTGTCCAGTGGACCATTTCTACCAAATGTGACAAGAGCGGATTGCAGCGTTAAGACGGAGACCCTATACTAACATCAGTTCATTTTAACAACCTTGCCAAAAGAATGACAAACTGTAGCCTCCCGTCAACCCTTCTTAGGTCACCATACCCGAGAGAAAACCAAACACTTTCATTGCAAGATGTCCAGTCAAAGCTATCCTGAGACCGAGAAAGCTTCTGATATGTTACGTCGCCTAAAATGAAGCCAATTCTACCATTTGGCCTTTGAAGTGCTTGTTTAATATTGATGCAACTGGATAAATTTTGACGATTTCGAATCAGGCACATTTCCCAACTGGCTTTATGGGCCTAAAACACTGTTGTGGTATTCATACATGGGATGCCATGTTGGGACCAAGAAATACTGGTAACAGGAAGAATCTGTACCAAAAAATTACATTGCTTTGTACTGTTTGTCCAAAACATGAAGAGTTTGGGAACGCATTGCTACCATGTAAAAATTCAATTATTGAATTAAATGGCAGATTTTATTCAGTTTTATTATCATTAGACAATGCAATGCACTATTTAACAACAGTAACCTTGCGGATATGACATGTATTTACGATATATTACGTATGTGTCTGTGTTTACTGATACAATCAACTACAAACTAGTAGAAGTACAAAAGGAAATGCCTTTTAAGAACAGATTTATAATAAAGCGTATCAGTGAAGTTAATCGCTTTCTTTAATCTGGTCTTTTTGCTAAAGTCGGCATCTATGACTTTTGACAATACCATCCTCATGATTTTATTATGCTTGCATAGAACTTCACACCATGTGCTACGTAAAAAGTATCAGATAAAAGCGACCATAAATAATATGGAAACTGTAGATCTCAATGGAAGTCAATTTATTCAATAACAACGAAGCAAAAAAATGGACAGAAAAAAGACGAATGAATACAAGATCAGGTTTAAACACACAGCGTGAATCATGAAAGCGAACGCTTCTGAACTCCGCAAATTTAGGTTAAAATACTATTTTTTGCTGGGGGTCTGCCCCCTCAACCCCAAGAAGTTTGGGGTGAATTCCGGTGTCTTCCCCGCCAAAGCAACACCTCGCTTGTTTTGAATTGTGTGTTTACACCTCTCAACTTTCATAAACCAGATATCATCTAAACAACATCGACCTGTACCTGACAGGTATATCTTTAATATCATTGAAAACATCATCGTTATCGCTAGAAATGTCAGCGGTCGCCAGTTTTTTTCCTCCTAGAAAAGAGTGTAAACAGTAAATATATCTAGTTCGACCTAATTCCTGACAATTTAGTCATAGGTTTTATTTTTGAGTATTTTTGTCTAATTTTTACTTTCATAGTCCAGAGTCTAGTCACAGGAAACTGGAAATTACGAGTGTATTTAAAACATGATTTTACAGTATTCCGAAAATGAAACCGTTGACTTCTCAAACCAATCGCAAATTATAGACTGTCATATCGTAATTTCTCGAATTGATAATGGGCTTACCTTTCGATATTGGAAATGTCGTCTTCGGATAATACAATGCAATATTTTTGTGGGTGGAAAGTTAGATTTAATTCAACGACTAACGCTGCAATAAATTGTGAATATTTGGCACAATCAACTAGGTACGAGCGACTAGTAATAAACTTTGACCATGGGATATTGTTTCAGCAACTAAACAAGTTCAATATCAATTATCAATGTCCTTTTATGTACGGAAAGTTTTACAGTAAACTAAATACGTACAAATTGTAGACTGAAGAGATCTAAGATACATCATAAAGACCCTCTCGGGAGAGCATCCATTGTAGAGGTTCTATCATTATGAATGTGCAACTGATTTCTCTTGAGCCTAGATTCTTTTGACAACTTGTGATTGCCAGCTAAAATGAACAGGACTGATTCTCATTTGTGAGCAATTTTCTTGAGCTAAGTGAGATTTACAAGCTTTGAGAGCAAATCAACCACTTTTCCTTCATTCCTGATCATTCTGGCTCACAAAAATTCTTAAATCCTGAAGGGCTAGAGTAGACTAGGTGATGGTGGAGTTCACTTTCCTGGGAACAAACAATTTGTACGATCCAACTGTTGTTCCTCCCAAATGGCACTAGGGTAGCAGTTTTTAGCCTAACCTGAAGGTTCCAATGTCGAGAAAGGAAGCGCAGCAAACGTTTACAACGGACTGATCCAAAAACAACAAAAAAAGTTACTCATTGGATAACAATTGGAATTTTGAATGGCTAATGTGCATTGTTCGTAGAAAGACCTTTTACTTTTAAATTTTGGGGACCGATGTCCACTTTATGGTTACCTCTGGTTGAACCTCATGCCTATCGGCATTGAGGTTCTATGTATTCGTGGGAAACTAGATTTGTGTTCTTGGCAGCCATTGCAGAAAAGTTTACCAGGACACCCCCCCCCCCCAGCCCGGACTGGGGAAATGCATTTCTGGCCATTTCACACAATTCTGTGAAAAGTTGGACCAGGCTCTGTACACCGTCAGCTTATCTCTCGTTACCCCTGTTTCGGATTTGGGGTGACACTGCCCATCGTTTTCAAAGCTAGGTTGGATCTGTCGCTGACGTTCCTGGAAAGACTTGAAAATGCTTTAATTCTTGATTTATACTTCTGTTTGCCACATTTTACTCTCGACTCAATGAGCCAAGGCACTCAACAGCATCCGTACTACTTGGTAACAACACAGGCGTGGAATTCATACTAAGAGCTCAGCACTAAAATTTTCAACTCTAAAATAAATTTTAATCAGGAAGAACCATCCAGACCCCCTTCACTTGTTCTCTGGAGCTGAGCTCAAGTACAGGATGAATCACGGTGATAAATGGATCTTGGTTTAGACTTGGTAGTGAGGGGGCGGCTAGGATATTTTCTTCTCTCTACAGGGTTTTTGTCGAAGTGTTATACAGCTCTTGCTCGCACCTTTGCACTTCTCCTGCTGTTACCTGCAATCTACCTCATTCGCTTCGTTTTACGTCGAGAACTTTAACCCCCTTCTTCCGCACAACAAAACACACAGATCCTACCTTTGTAAAACTGAGTCTGATCTTCAATTGCTACCAATGCTACTTTTCTATGGAGGTTAAAATTGGCTTAACAAAAGCAGCATGGTCGAAACGAAATCCATTACTATTTGCTTTACCATGAGAGTTCCGATATCGAAAATCATGGGCTCATTCATTGAAACAATCTGAGTGAAAGTAACGTTCATTAGATACAGATTCTCTGCGGTTTCTTTTCCTCTCGTGCGACTGACACAAAAGTACCCAGATTACGAAGGCTAGCTGGCTGCACTGTAGATGGAATTCATTTTTGCTCTGTAACCCATGCATCATTCAAGCTACTTTTACTGATTCGGGTTGTTCCGTACTGTCTGCAAAATGGTCATGTTAAAGCTGAATGATCTGAGATCCTCAGTTTCGAATAACAATAAATGACCATCTTTTACCTTGGCGATTAAAAACCACGTGAAAATCGTGCATCTTCGACACCTTATAGTTCCTTCAAGGAATGGTGTCTGGTCTCGCACCAATTAATTCGGATATTAATGCGGATATTATTATTTTAGCAAAATTTAGTCTGGATTCTGGAACAATCCTCTCGTGATACGTTTTTCCTCTCGTCTAAAGGTTGTGCTAATTGACGTAATAACTGATCTGAATCACTGGTAATGAATGCAAATAATCAGTCATCAATCTAGTAAAATCTTTTATCAGAAAAACCTGTTACCAGCATCTTTTGTCCGTCCGTCTCATCAAGATAAAATTCAGCGAATGCATAAATCAACATTCCTTGTACTTCCGTTGTCTAGTCTTCATGTCGTTTATACTAATGTAAAGCAGTTGTTTTGTTCGACATGACGATTATGTTCATTGTTATTCAAATGTGGCGATGCACCCCGTTTACATGTACCAAACATGTCATTAAGTTTCTTTCCAAGTCTGTTCATTACGTCCTAACAGCTACATCTAAATCACACCTGTTCAGCCGCAAGCACTGCTGAAGGAGTCAATTCAATAGGAAACAACATGACGGTTATTTCATTGTGCATCACGACATTTTGATCATCTGTTGTGCTGCAGTGCATGCAAAGTTGAGTAATAAATTTAAATCATAAGAGTATTTTAACAAAGACAAAGGATAATGAATCATGTACTCACCCGGCATTTATCCTGGCTTTCTCAGCAAAACTTTTAGGTCTATATAGCATAATAAGTGCCTGTCGGGTCGGAGTGACCGGACTGTTGGCTAACTGAGAGTCTATAGCACCATCGAAGGCTAAACTGTGCATTGAGCCTGGAGACATTGTCCCGTTGGCATTAAAATATGGGCTGTGCGAATTTAAAGTTCCATATGAATAAGGACTGCTCCCTGGGGTCCGTAATAAAGTGCCCTGCAAAGAAAAAACAAAAAGAAAATAAATTACTATAAGATATACCGTATTATATTGCGTAAAACTTACACAGAGCTATAATAGATGTGAAAAGGTACTACAATAGCTAATTTCTACGCTATTCACATGCTTTTTTGTTTTTATTGTGACTAAGAAAAATGTGTTTGGCCTGCAAGCCAGAAAACAAAATGGAGTAATCTTGATCAGGCTTATCGTCAAACTGCACCCACTTGTTTAAACAATTTGAGGGATCCAAACAGTAGCAAAAACATAAAGAAATACCCGAAATTCTTGGAAAATTAACGAAGCCTGGAAAAAAGGATTTTCATTGTAATTTAACTTGGCATAGAGCACCACAAATGGGGGGCCAGTACTCCGAAATTTCGGCCTGTAATCTATCAGTGCAACACTTGAAGCAAGTGGGGCACAAACGTCAGGCACATTGCATCACGAGTACTCAAAATACAAGACCGTAAACATTTACTAGTGGCTTCAGGTAGTTTTACTCTTACTGTACAGGCCATTACCTATTCCCTATCTGCTGTTACACTGTTATCTCCACGTTCCCCACATTAAAGAATATCGCAATTGATACGTGTACAAAATAGCACTACGCTAAAAATGCAAATTGAATTTGACGCATACTTTTTCATCAGTTACGATGAAATGTGATCTAATTAATTAAGATATAATATTTATAAATGGCACAATGCGACTAGAGGTATGAAATAATAATATCAATCTGTAATATACCATACTAAAACAAGTCGAATTAAAGGAAATAATGGTTCAATGCTCAAAAGAAAGAAGTCTTTAAGTGTAAGGTAGAAAGACAAGATTATTATTGTTGCTGTTACACAAGAAAGATTACCTACCGAGAGATAATGATGATCCAAAGAATGCTTTTTGTTCTTTTGGAAAGAGTGAAAAGAAAGAGAAAATATTTTTATCTATTTAAGTGAGTCACCTTATTTGAACAAATTGTGGAGAATAAGATTATTAACTATTCATGTACAGTACCATTTCAACGCAATTTTAAACCTGAGGTGCGTAATTATTTCTAGCCAATACTTTGAAATTCAGTTCTATTTCAAAGGAGGTTCCGTGATATTGGGTCTATATTTGCTTTGGATTTTACTTATCGGAATCAACTAATGGGAACTGAGTTTCCTTCTAATACATAACATCATTCAAGAGTACTAATACTGGATTGATCTGCTGAGCTTTGGATCCAGTTTGAAAGGGGATCAAAGGGATCCAGATGGCAGTGAATGGATATTAAATCCAGATCAGTCCGGAATCATTGAGGTTAAATGCCAAGTTTGTGGTTTTGTGAGTCAATGAAACCTGCCTGTGAGTTGCGTATCGATGGATTGGCGCGGAACAAAGAAAACCACACACAATTGCGGGGTAAAAGACTAATAGTTAGGTTCGTGGGGCATACGATTGCAGAAAAACGCCACAATTGAATGTTCCTTATGAATAAATGGGCCAAAAACGAGTTACGCTCCAGTGGTGGCAGTACAAAGACATTTAGCAAATTCAGAACCCCAAATGGTACCGATCACAACAAATTTTTGACATTATTACAAATCTGTCAGTGCAGAAATAAAACGTGTTGAATGTTTATTAAATTGTTATGGCCATTTCTCAGAAGAAACGTTTAAATCCGTCAGTAAGCTGTAACCTTCTTTAAACAGTTAATCAGAAAGTATCATCTGGGTTAACGAACTCTTGTGCCTTTATCACGAGATTACGTAAACATGTAAAAAAGATCTGCTGCAGATATTTGTGTATTTGCGAAGAAAAATTCTACTTTTTTCAAGACTTTCCAACAGTTGTTCTTTCAGAATAAAAAAAGATCTCTGTCAAATGTCTTTTGGGTTATTTGTGGCTTTTTAGAATACAATAATGTCACAGGAAACGAAATAATGATTATTACCGAATTGGTTGTAACAGCTGACCCCGTGTTTCTTGTACGTGTATGAATTACATTTGCAGCTACATGCAATAGAAATAAAAATATCAAAATTTCGTTAAACTTATTCTTTCAAATCGAACAGTGTCGTTCACCTCGCCGTATCATATCGACAAATCATTCTTTCCAGTATCTTATGGATGCACTCGCACACACAAATCCCGTCCATGCATAATGGAATCCGCTGTGTTCATCCAGTTAGGCCCCTGTTGAGCGCACAGATTTCTTTCTGTTACCTAACTAAGTTAACATGGATCCACCATCGGTTCATATATCTCCATTACGCGGCCAATAAATGGATTGCCTTCGAATATAGTTAACCTTCATACAAAAAGAGGGCTAACTGTATGGAGGTGGCGCTTTGGACAGTGATACTATTTAGGTTAATAAAAGAAAAAGATTGGATCAATTTGTTGCAATTATGACTTGATTAAAGATGATAAATTATCGCAACTCCTGTGCTTTTATCCTTCCGGCATTTACGTTTTGCATAATGTTGCAAAAATTTTGTCAAGCCCCAAAGAATTCAGCAGACATGTACCATTTCGGAACATTTAAATCTATTTTGTACCAAATTAGTCACTTAATTTGTCGATTTGTGGCTGTAAACTATCGTTTTTATGAGATGTCCCATGCAGCCGCACTAAATGAGGGAAAATTCGATGAAAGAAATGGAAACGCAAGACTTTTTTGTAACTGATAAGCCAATGATTGGCCATTTTGTTCCAACAAGCATGCTACCAAGTGATTAACTTGCACTAAATGGCAACTATTATTGCTTGAATGGATATACGAACAGCTCCCCATGGATTTGCAGCCAGACTCCTTGGTACAGATGCTGGCTGGAGATTCATGCACATTAGACACAGAACGGAAATTCCGAGTACAAAAACCTGATGTTAGTTTTTGCTCTTTCGATTCTCAT
The DNA here is from genome assembly GCA_038406195.1 of Haplosyllis anthogorgicola. NCBI lineage: Eukaryota > Metazoa > Annelida > Polychaeta > Phyllodocida > Syllidae > Haplosyllis > Haplosyllis anthogorgicola. The sequence continues at coordinate 2,886 of JBCAUI010532273.1, read as the reverse complement.
GACACGTCCTTTAATTTCCGAAAGTTTGAACTTTCATCTTTACCCACGTTTTTTTTATATCGATGACGAGGACACTGGGGTAAATATGCGATCCACTTCCCAAAGCATCTTCTAGTGAACGTCAACTTTGTACAAAATCCCCGATGAAAACCTAAGTTGAAACTGCAGTTGGAATTTCAAATATCCTAATAAAATTCGAATATTGGCTAATAAAGAACAAATAGGCCCAAAAACCTTGGTGTTTTAGTACCTTTTCCGCATGGATTTGTACAAATTTTGTAGACATAGGCAGACTAAATGGTGAACCAGAATAACGTTGTCTCCAAAAGATTTGCGGATTTTGGTTCTACCGTGTTTTTGCAGTATTTACCAACATACACTACGCAATAATGTTACTCAAAAAGAATATGACAATGTCGTATTTCCACACTTCGTGCTTTGTAAAAACTTTTAATGCTACAATCATGTCTTTATCGAACCCATTGAAGCAGTACGTACGAGTTAAGATATTTTTTATGTCTCATGGTCTATTTTAACTTCAGAAATAAAATCACGGAAAACCAGTTTTATGAACACACTAAACCGTTTTGGATGCTAATCTAGCACTAAACACCTCGAGGTGGTTATCTCAAATTCATTTCTATTTTATGCATTGCTGGTACAAAAAGATGGGTCTTTTATGTAGATGCCTTAACGCGGCCAATAATTTGCGTCGATTCTCCCATATATCAATATGTAATTTACATTATGTCTTGTGCAATTTATTGCAAATGGACAACGTAATGCAAGCCTGCCAAATGTCTTGTTTGACGGGGTTAAATTAAATATAATTAAGTTTAAAATGTAGTCCCAAGGGTCAATGCAAAGTGAACTGCATAATTTTGATACCACGTAATTGCCCTAAGATTTTTATCGTTGCATGCCTGAGTGCAATGTACTTTATTTTGAGGTTGGTAATAAAGTTAATATTTGGGTGGTTTTCAAAGGAGGTTTATTGCTTTAAAATTGAATAATTTGACATTTTCAAGTGGTTAGAGAGACAGAATTACATGACCATGGTGCCGCCTTCCTTGGGCAATGTGGAATTCTATCATTACCGTTAATTCAACCATAATGGATCCTTTTCTCTGGCCTTTTTTCGACATATTTGTCAAACAGTTTTTTTACACGAATGAAAATACGTCAGTAACAAATTATCAACTAAATTAATTCAAGAATGCACTTACATTTGAACTTTGAAACAATTTGTAATTATCTTTCAATGATTTTCTATCTGTAATAATATTCGTCTCTTCAAAACGAAACCATAAAATCCTCATCATGTTTCCGAGATGGGATTTTCAAAGAGAGCTTGCCAAATGAAAATTGTAACACTGCATTCAATGTATCAAATTATCCACAGAATATCCTGCCGGTTTTATTTCTTTCGTTCTTGTTTTCAATTTCCGAATTCAAGGTCACAAAAGCCAGTCCGCATAGAAAAAGGCGCAAGAGGCAATGTATCGATGGATCAATCTGATCATGTTGAAGTTACTAAGGAGGCACCTAAAGATAGTCATTCCAGGAATTCCTCGAAGGCAAATCAAAGCAAGGTAAAAACTCTGATGGCATGATAAAGTGTCCACAATCTACATGTGCTTAAGTTATCATCAATGAACTATGAAAGAGAAAACATACGAAATAGAATCAAAATATTATCTTAATCAAGTAGAGATAGGTACGTAAAGGTTACAAATAACCAATCATAATTGTGTTAGAAAGACTGGCACTTGACATCATAATTTGTTGTATTCTCAATTACGAAAGTGGGCTTAATGTTGTATGCACCACGTCTACGCATCATCTTCAGAATTACTACGAAAACGACAATGGTAGTGCCTACATGTTACTACGACATTTCTTACTTTTCTATGAATGTCTACTTATGCCCTCATGCCTTATTTGATAGACAGTCTTTTACAAATGGCAAAAACGTTACTCGCCACACAGAATACTGCCTAAGCTAAACTAAAAACGTACAACCACTGAATACGAAATGACTTGTTTGTCATATGTCATAAATTCTCTTCGTGTGATTTTTTACCTTGCTCCATTTTGCCAAATATTTCAACAAACTCTGGCTGAATACATAATCTCCTGACTTGTGTGCAGGTCACGAAGCCCTTTAAAGTCTGTCAATGCACTTTGAAATGGTACATTAAAATATGTCACCTTCTGCTATGGGCATACAAACCATGCGAGTGAATACAACTAAAAGTTTGCAAACTTTGCCGCATATTTTCTTTATTAAATGTATTGTATGAGTGTCAAATATTATTCTCCCAAAATAAAAGGCACCAAGACTGTTAATGATGTGCAAATGAAGCTTCAATGTTAAAGTCCTCTGCTACTGATAAGGATCCCAACAAGGCAATCGTGATATGGATTTTTATCCTAGTTTAATTAGTTGAGCTGAGCAGCAGGGCCCCGCGAATTAATACGGAATTATATTTACTCAGCGGTTGTATCTAACGTTTCTCATTAAATTACGTCAAATAATTACAACCTCCACTATTTACCTAAATTAATAATAACGCAGTTGGATGTTTGTTCGTCCCCTAAAACTCAAAATTATTATTCTCATATTCCAGTGCAATTATGGATGTATATTCATTGTTACATATTTTAACATTACTAGGTGAAACCCGTGCTTTGCACGGTTATGGCATGCCAGCATCTGTTCTGGGGAAATAACTTACAATTTAAATCCACTAATATCGCCCATAAAATTAATGCATCCAAACTTTGAAGAGTAATATTTGATAAGTATACATCATGGAGAGTTAATCTGCATGTATATTATGCATGTTTTGTGATACAAAGTGCATTATGGGACATATCTTAGAA
>JBCAUI010532262.1:0-11259 GCA_038406195.1 Haplosyllis anthogorgicola | reverse complement strand
TGTTATGCACTAGTTGTCAGCAATGTCAACACTAAGCACATCCTAGCCATTCAATGCACCAATCATCGCAAATAATTTAAAATAGAAGCCGTATCAATATGTGGTAACCATGTATTTAAGGTGAAAATGGGCAACTTTTACGACGGTTCGATAATTATCCCTGACAAAGTATATGAAATTACTTTAGTGACAAGAGTCTGGAAATTATCAGCTTTTAGTCTGCAGGATAACAGATAAGAGATTGATTTTGAGTAGGTATTGATGATAATTTGAGAAAAAGGCTTGGGTCGGTGGAGAGCGGATATTTAGGTATTGATTTTGGTAATGACGGCAAAAAATAAGATTGATTATTCGAAACTCTTACCCGGGATACATCGTAAACAAAATATATTACAAATTTAACTTAAAGCTGGATTGACCATTACATGGTTTATTCTTTTCGACAAATATATTGGACAGCCTTAGTTTGTGAAAATCGATAACAATACAGGAAATTTCGTTTAAAGGTGTAAAGCGTGGAGTGAGTACAGTGCCACTGATCCAGTCACAGTCTCTCACACTCTGATGGTTCGCACAAACTCTGGCTAGATTTACTGGAAGTTTCACGTTATGATCGACTCACGAAACTGTCTTAATTTTCATGAACACTATTAGACACAGGGAAAGAGAAATCTACATCACAAATATTGAGTTTTTGAAGACCTTACACCCGTTCATGGTGTAGATCTCTCGAACAAAAATGAAGACGATTTCAGGCTTAGAACACGCATAGCGCTTGTGATGTAACACGCTGAGGTATATTGTAAATCGAAGTTGTTTTTAGTTTTGTTATTTAAAAATTGATGATCCACAAATACATATTGGCTCTGACTTTGAAAATATATAACAGAGTATCAGTTTTATAAATTCATGAGGATACATATTTAATTGAGAGAACATCAGCTTTAATCCCTCAGCAACATAACCGCTTCAACACTCTACGGGACAAAGACAAAATTTAACATCTTTATAATTTCATTGCTGCATTTACAGAAGAATATGTCAAAGTAATTTGTCTCCCCGTTTCTTACTTTGTAATTTTCCTAATCTGCATAATCTTGATCGATAATAGGAAAAGTGAATCTACCAATTTTGGAAGTAAATGACATAGACTATCTATGCTATTTTTATCATAGCAGTTGAAAAGTGATATGGATACTGGAGAAGGCATGGACATGAAATTGTGCGTAATAATTTGGTTGTGTTTAATTGGAGTGAATTCTTTATCGAAAGGTAAGAACTTTAAATTCTTGAACATATTCTCTTATGACTAGTTTGATGACGCATGGACCTGGCTCGAGAAATTGTCTTCGAGAGGACACGGACAACACTTGCTCAGAACTTAAAGGTTCTCCTGGTAACATGTTTTGACAATTGATTGACCGTGGTCAATTTTAAAGGGGCCACTAGTACCCTTTTAGATCTCGGGCGACTCTCGCCTGGTTTCAAACCAAGGGGGATTTTTCGCATGCATGCTTGTTCTCACTTGCCTGAGTCGCTTTTGACTGGCCCCGCTTTCTCTTCAATAGGAGCTTGCACATGGTATATGATGAACCTGGGCTAAGTATAAGAACATTTAATTCTTAGTGACAGAAAAAAACCTTGGTCTTTCATTTTCAGAACCCTGCCCAGACGGCTTTGTCCTCTCTAAGGATACTTGCTACGCTCTGGGATCATCTGGTTCTCTTGCATGGCAAGAAGCTCAGACAAATTGTCAGCAATATGCCGGAGGTCATCTGGCAAGCGTACACGACACAGAGCAAATGGACTTCATAGCATCATTAAATGTTACTTCCTCTGAGTAAGAAAGTTTATCAGATCGTGAAATTACTATTAAAAGTTAACGTCCGAATTTCAATAACTCAGCATGAGATTTTCAATTGACTTTCGTACGTTAACTTTTAATAGTAATTTCACGATCTGCTCAAAATGCAAGTTATTGAATGAAATTCAGAGCACAAGGAACCTTAGCAGTTTTGCAACAAGGGAATTTTATGCAGTAGTTTTATGCACACTAATAGCACAGTCATTTCTAAAATTCCTAAACTGATAAAAATTATGGAGCTGTAAAGTGTAATTCTGTAATTCTTTGATAAATTGTTTAGGTTTGTATGGATTGGAGGAACTTTAGACGATAACAACAACTTTATTTGGTCAGATTTATCCTCTGTGGATACAAATACTGATTTAGAGTAAGTTTTATTGACTTAATGTTCCTTTCCTAAAATAACTTGTTATATCAAATAACCGCATAGTGCAGATGAATCAGCCATAACGTCTGCAAATGATCAAATGCTCCCGAAATCATCACAGACCAGACGTGGTATTTTCATATTAATTTTTTGAACTCGTCATTATTGCATATTAATAATACTGTAAATTATTAAATTGAATTGAACTATGTCAAATAACTTAGTCCAGCACACGTAATCCGTATCACAAGTTTAACAATAGCGCATCAAAAGCTCAGCGTGAAATTCTCTCGTTCTCTCCTTAGTTTCCAAAATGATACGATTTCTGTGAACTGATGACAGCGCTGAATTTTTTGATTAAAAAAAACAACTTTGAAGATTAACTTCTGATGTTTAGCTAAAATGGGAATTTGGAATGTATAAATTCACTACTTTTATGTGAGAGTAATTTGACATACCTACAGTATAGAACTCCATATTTGAGTTATTTTGATTTACATTGTATGTATTATCATTTAGGAATACAAAGGAAGTTTTAGTTGAAAGAAAAATGCACGACAAGTAACAAGTCTCTTGTGTATTGTAAAATGCACGCCAGCTTTAGATGGCTACAATAGCCCTCTTCACTTTTTCAATTGATTAATTAATATTTCTTTCTCTGAGTTTCCAAAAAAACAATCATTCGCTTTAAAGTATTTTTCTTTAATGTTTGAGGATCGTGACAGATAGTTAATTTGTTATTTTCAGCTTTAATCTAATGGAAGGAAACTGTCTTTATTTAAATAAGACAACATGTACACCACCTGCATGTACTAACGTCACCAATGTTATCGAACTTGGAAGTGATCTTTGTAGTGAAAATCATCCGTACTTGTGTTCGGCACCGAGCGGTGAGTCGTTTTCACATCAATTCAAGAAAATAAAACGTATCAATCTGCAACACAAGGGCACCAATCGGGTCACCTCTCGGACACATGTGGAGTGTGAGGGTTCTCCCAGTTGTTCCACCCAGTGTATAATTCTTGCTGTGACAAAAACAGCGTAAATTTACATTGCGCTGATTTCGCGTGCTGTCAAGGGAAACGCATGCACAGCGTGAAACTATTGTTCGAAGACTGATATAATCGTGTTGATACATGCCAAAACTATTTACAACAATTTACCAAAGGTGATGCATTAATTTTGTGTGGTTCATTCCACTGTGGAACCAACGTCGCTGGGTATGCCCTCTGTTTACCTTGGCATAATCCTACACTGATATTTAAGACGGCTAAAGGTAAACAGACATGGATGTTGTCACACGTGAAATATTTTCTCTCTCTCTTTCCAGGCCATAGAGTGATAAGCACAGAAGGTAACGGGAACGTTACATTTTTCCACGATCACAACCTGACGTTGCAGTACAGTGATCACTTGGTCTTCATTGTGGAAAATTGCAATTCTTCAACCATTAATTTCTACGACATTTCAAACAATTTCGTTTTCAATCTCACTTTTATGTACACAAACTATTGCAAGGTGGATATTGTGATCAACAACACGAATAGCTCATACACAGTTGGAAATGAAACTGTGCCAATGTAAATTTTTCTTTAGTGTTCCTTAAAACGACTATTTCAACGACTTGTCTTACAAGAAGAAACATTAAACGCTTTTGTTCTGTAGTAAGTTGTCTGGGGATGGAACACACCGAGCGACAGAGGTCTATTTCTATGAGTATGTACGAATTAACACATCTTTTTGGAAATTACATTTACATATGGATTAAATTATGACATTTACTATTTTAGAATCTGGTCGCCAACTTTGGAAATTTGGCTAACTTGGCATAATAAAAGGTTAACCATCGGACAAGGAATCTACATGGGTTTTTCTAAGCTGGCATCATTTAACGAAACAGTCTTGGATATAACAACACTTGGTATTGCAAGTGAAATACCAATGAAATACAATATCATTAAAACATCAAGTAAGCCTTATCTTTTTAAAATAACGTTTATTCGCCCTTAGTACCTTTAGTTAAAATGTTTAACGAATATTATACAAGTTTTAATATATTTTTCTGTCATTTAACAAAGTGAATACAATTTAATGAAATATGGCACAATGAGATATGTTTAAATCATCTTATTATTTACTATTTAAGATAACAGGCATAATAATCCTAAACTTGTTTACAATTATTGTTTAAAAACCGGACAATAAATTAAAATGCATGTATAATAGTTAAGAAAACTTAATACACAATGCAATATTTAAATTTATAAAAGGTGTTCATTGTTAGAAGAAGAAAATTATACGACGTAGTTTTCAAACAATAGAGTTTCACGCTGTGCATTTGTTAGCGTTGATAGCATAAAGTGAAAATTGCTTTGTTCCGAATAGTTCCAAAATCAACAAAATTTTCTTCAACTATTTGTCAGGTTTAGAAGACAGTATTTGCTTTAAATGGATGAAACCGAAGCACGGGCCTAGGGCTAGAGCATCCAGATCAACCTTAACAGATGGTTTAATATCCAGTTGCGAACCACTGATGTATCCAAGACGGTTTCTTTATTACCATGCGAAAATTAATATTCCAGTTCGTTGTCTGAACACTGAATCTAAGTTTTCGGTAAGGATATCCGTGAACCAATTTTCGTCCTGTCAAAATGTAACTTTCCTGCAAACCGGTGTGAAGCCCAATTCAGGCACAAGCGATTCGGAATCTTGTTCAGAAAATAATCGTTTGTTAGAGTGTTCGCTGATGCGAGATTATACGCGAATGAATACATACTGTGAGTATGAATGTACATGCATCTTAAAGAGTAGTAGTAATCGATGCAAGTTATACGTTAACCTTCACCCGAATAGTCCAGAGAAATACGGCGAACTATGTGAAATAGTGTTCATCTAGTGAGCTAATACATGACAGATACTGTGTATTTCAATAAGTAAACACAAAATTATACAGACGTGCACATGTACCATCGTTGAGATTCAAAGATTAAACTTGTGATGAACATTGTTTAAATGTTCTCAGTTTACAAGGTTGTGCCTTGACTCTGAAGGTTATCAACATTTCTATTTTTCACTAATTTTCCATATCAGGATTATAAAAATTTTGTTTCTTAGTCATGCAATCCTTGAATCCCATCGATGTAAGCCAAGACGTTGACACTTTTATTACTGATATAGCACTGGAATAAGCCATTTTCTTGAGCACTAAAAGCATTCCTTTATCTTCATGTAATTTAGTTTAGTTTAATTAAAAATTTGATATTACCCACTTCCCTGAAAACCAGAAATAATCACCAAAGATACAAGAGAAATAACAGTTAATTCGGATTTCCTGTGTGCTGTTTTCTTAATATAGAATGTTTCCTTTAACATAATGACCACTCTGGTATTTATCCTGGTTATCCTGGCATTGGGTTAGATGAAATCCCACATCCTAAGGTATCACAAGAAGCTGAAAATAAAAGTGTAATGCATTAACGACTAGATATTCACACTTTAATCCAAGACAACCTTTAACTTTAGAACCATTCAATGTGTTGCCATGTTTTTGTTTGCTTCCGCGGGATTAGCAACTAAAATAAATTGGAATAAGTCGATTGCATCTACTGCATCACATTACTAAAAATTAGAAGAGGTGAAATGTGTCACGTTGGTGAGACGGGGTGGGGAGGGAGGGCGTTGGTCTGCCAGCCAATGAGTTGGCTTCTGCGCCAGACATAAATTATGTTATTGAGGTGCCATCCCATGATGCCCTGCGGACAGACCTCCCAGGTTAGGTGGCAGGGTGGACAAGACAGGTGGACCTCCCCCCAACTGAGGTCAGTGCAGATAGGCCATCCTGCAGATGGACCCCCGCCCCACCGGGTAAACGGACGGCATGCATGAACCGTGCATAAGCAAGGGCTCCATCTAGTATATTAAATTACTGTATTTATTCAACTTTTTTCTGAGAGTTTGTATGTACATGCGATGCCATCCTACATAATTTTTGCCCGTAGCGTTAGCTGAGTATAACTAATCTGTGATAATTATTTTTAAAATGGTAACTCTTACGCTGTACTTCAATTCGCACAAGTTTTTTGTTCTAAGCAGTTTCACCAGATGTAACGCAGTATTATGTACATTTGTTTTCAATAAATAGGCACTTCATATCAATCTAAACGGGTGTGGCTTCTTTAATTTTGTTTAAAAAACTGCCACCATAAGTGATAAATGACTAAAGCAACAGCCTTGCAGTAATTTACTTTTTCCACGTAACTTTGCATCTATTGAAAACTGTTTTGATAGAGATGTCAGGAATGATTTGTACTGACCATGCACGGGAATAGTCTATTTTGTCTATGCTATTGAGATGTATCATCTTTCGGTCACTTTGTTCGTTCACGTTGTTGTATGGATCTTCCATATTATGGTTTCAGGGTTATGAACTTTTCTCAAGGCTCCAATTTTCTGTGCTGTGCACCATGGACAATTTATCATTGTGTGCACGAAAGAGGTACACAGGAGGGCAAAACATAAACAAAGTGACCAGAAGCATGTAGTTTTGTTGAGACAAGCTCAATAGAGCATTAAACTAGCAAATCCATGCTGAGTTTTTCATCATGCTGAGTTTTTTATCGGACACAAGGACAGCGTGGATTTCAATTCTGAAATCATTTGATCGGGCCCTTTCTCTCTGAAGTTAGTATCGTACTATTCCAGCAAAAAGTTCCTAATGGACTGGACGGAATAAGGACATTTTAATCGGATTAAATTCGGAAAACAAAAATTATGATCATAAGAGCAGCTTGTCAGTTCAAACAGATCAAACAATTAATTACTAACCTTATTGTTAGATCAAGTCAATCCAGTGTGGTCTCTCTCTCCTTCGTCCTCCATATTCCATGAAATCTCGGTCCAGTAGGTCGCCATCATCCAGATCAAAATCCAGATCTCTCTCCAGATCGAGGATAGGATCTCTTCTTCGCATTCTGGATCTGTACTTGCGACGAATCAGTCCCGTTCCCTGTATTTTCATCTCCAACTCGTCTCGTTCACGAAGGTTCTTCTCTAGTGCGTCTTCCTCCACCAGTTCCCTGTCCCTCATTCTCTGTAGGACCATTTCTCTTTCTGCCAAGTTCTTCTCCAGAAGAGCCTCTTCCAACATCAGCCTTGCTCTTATTTTCTGCTCAATTTTCTCTCTCTCCTCCAGGTTTCTTTCTAGAAGACCCTCCTTCAGCCTCCTCTGAATCTCGTACTCTTGTATTTTTTTTCTCATCTCCAATTCTCTGGCCTCCCTTTCTCTCTCAATCATTAATCTCTCTATCTTCAGTTGTCTCTCAATTTCTGCATCCCTCAGTCTCTGGGCCATGGCTCTCTCTAATCTTTCATCTTCGTATTCTCTTTCTCTGAATCTCTCCTCCATTTCTCGTTCGGCAAGTCTTCTTTCCAGCATTTCCCTTTGCCTTAGTCTTCTTTCCATTTCCTGATCTTCCATCTCTTCTTCCATTCTTCTCCACCTCTCATATTCTCTTTCTCTCTCTTCCCATTCTCTTTCCTCTAGTTCTCTCTGGTAATCCTCCCATCTTCTTCGCTCGTACTCGTAATCTCTTTCTTCTTCCCACCTGCCAGAGATATATTCTCTTAAAAGAAAATGTCATCTTGTATGTATTAAGCAGATGAAAAGTTCAGCCATTCAACCCAATTATTCGTGGTCCATAGAAGAAAAATGTAATTCATCTGGAAAGTATTTGGATTCATGCGGTGCTATTATTCATCTAAAAGTACCAGCTTGGAACCCTACTTAATTACAAATGAATTACAGATCCTGAGCTGAACCTTGCATCATGCTTAGACAATGACCTCTGGAAATTAATGGTATTTTTTTCAGCCTAATTAAGCAAATTTGCCAAATTAGACAGGCAAAATAAATAAGAAAGCCTTTTGTGGAATTTCAAGTGATCAATATCACATTCAACCTATCTTTTGTACTTTTTTGGGTTTTTAACCATTTTACCCCATTGTTTTTAAAGTTATAACTTGCTTTAGAGGGGCAACATTGTAGTATGACATCCCTTCTTAACGATGCTTTGATCACGCATATTACTACATATAATTACTACATAGTCCAACAAGATTTATTTCAGTTTGAATATGCAAACCTCCTTCTGTCCTCTTCTCTCTCCATTTCCATTTCCCATTTTCTTCTGTCTTCTTCCCATTCCCATCTTCTTCTCTCCTCCTCCATTTCCCACCTCCTTCTTTCCATCTCCCATTCCATTTCTTCCCTCTCTCTTTCCATCATCTGTCTCTCGAGTTCTATCTGCTGCATGTCTCTTATTCTTCTCTCGTGCTCTCGTTGCTGTTCCATTTCCATCTCAAACATCTCTCGTTCTAGTCTCTCTCTCTCCATTCTATCCCTTTCGAAGAGCTCTTGTTCCAGATTTCTATTGTACCTCGGGAGTTGAACTGACATCGGAGGTGGTGACCTCGGGCGGTCATCGTAAAAGTACTCACTGGGCGGGTGCATTGGTTGCGGTGGTGGAGGGGGCGGGATAAACACTACCTGGGGAGGGGGCGGCGGTGGGGGTTGCACGAATACGGGTGGTGGTGGTCGCGGTGGTGCTTTGTAGTGAACAAACACTGAAATATGAGAAAAAGAAATAGTTTAGTAAGAGAATAGGAACTGTCAGTGGTATGTGAGTCAAATTAAAATCAGGAGTACACGTAAAACTATTAACTAATTCACTTAATATTAGTCTTCATTAACTTTCAATATGCTGGGGATAGAAAGTGAAATAAGACTTGAAACTGATTTGCACTGAACAGAGAAACTTTTCTTCCGGGTTACAATTCTACAGTACTTTTTAAAAACATCTAGTATCGGCGCTTCAATTATGGTATATATTTGAAGATCATAGAAACTTGAAAAATGAAGGGTTGACCAGTTTTAATCATCTTTTGGTATTATTTGTTGGAAAGACACTGAAACATCTTGTGTATCTCACCGACAGAAACTTGTTTTTGGAATTTATATCTGTTTAGGATAAAGATTCAACAATTACAACCTTGAGGTCGGAGTCATGACCTCTTTTATTCTGACAATTTAGATTTTTGAAGACTGTCATGTTAAAAAACAAGAAACTATTAGCAATAAATGTGCCTATGGTTCATGTAAAACATCCCTACAAAACTTTTCAGCACTATTACTGATGCTGTCGTTTGGTAATTACAACTCATACATTTACAAAAAAGACCATTACCGATGGTGTACATGCTACTATCAAGCGTAAAAGGTATTTAATAATCATGTTTGCGTTACTTGTAACGCGAGTTGGCAAAAAATTTGCTGACACCACGAGGAAATGACGATTTAATATTCTTTCTGAAAAGGAGCCTCTTCAGGTAGTAAGTGTAATGTAAGAGTTACAACCATCATTTGTCAGAGAAAGTACCGAACTGGAAAGTGACCTTTTTAAAATTTGAACATGATAAAGGACCAAGGAAGGTAACTGTTGATGCTACAATGAATGTGGTACTACAACGGACGGGAAAACCAAAGTTAAATTCGATGGAATTTTAAATCTTGGATTTAAGAAGTTAAAAATAATTAAAGGTTATGTCAATAACAAATAATAACAAGTGTGAATGATGGAAAAATATTTTAAACAATCGTATCAGAAAAATAGATTTTGAAAATATTTAAAATGAGCCGTTTTGTTTTGTTTTGAAGTCCTTTTAGACATACATGTTGATTTTTATAGTTTGATAATGGTTAGTTTGTTCATAAACTTTGCGTTATTCGGTTTTAAGGGTTGATAGGATAAGTTGCATAATTTTTCTTGGATACTGATATACAATTAGATATACATCTAAACTTAACATTATTTCCTTAATAAATGACTAGAAATAAATTCAAATACAACAATAAGATTAGTGATTATAAGTTGAACATGTATCGCAAATTACAGGCAATATTATCTGCCATCCCTAAACTTGATGGCGGGTTTTATTTATAAACAAACAAACCAGACAGACATTTGCAGATATAAACGTGACAAAACTAATAATTTCAGGTATGTATGACGTCTTATGTCTCCCAAAAAATTGCCAATATGTTTTCTTGGATTTTTATCAGAAACTGAAAGTTGTCACACTTGTTTTTTTAAATACACAATAGTGCCAAATCGTTAAGCGTGAAATTGTTATTTGATGATTTGTGTTGAAATTATACTCTGCATCAGAAAGAAAAGGTTATTTATTTTAAAATAGGTTCGAATTGGTTCATTTTGGGATCCCGTGAAATGTCTCAACTCGGCTATTGGGTCAGAATGCATCAGTGGTCCAGTGCAAGACCAGTGCATTTATAATACAATGTTCAAAGTATAAATCCAATAAACTGAAACACCTGACCTGGCTCCCTGTAGTATTTTTGTCCCTGAGGATCCCATTTAAGCGCTCCACCCGTCACCTTACCCGTCGGCACAGCTCCGGGCGGAGGGGGAGCGCCACCCTCCATTTGCATTGTGCTTCACTGTACAAAAACAGAAAATTAGGTTTAAGTAATATAAATAATCCCATTTTTGTTTCTTATTCTGGCAACAACAGAACTTCGAGCGATGTTTTTATTCGTAAGGAAGGACGTGCATGAAATTTTAATGTGCCAAAAGTTAAAGTCTCACAAAACTTTGAGGACAACATGGATACAACACTGTCAAAAAAGGCAAGCTCTATTGTTTACGAAACGAATGAATATTTTTTTACAAAGGTATCACTTTCCATATAGCCTATTTCGAATACATATTCAATTTAGCAATGTATGCGTCCAAATTAATTCTGAGACTCTTTCCTTCCATTTAAGCTACCGTTCTTGGACGGATTTCGGATTGAAATTCCTACGGCTAATGACGATACACGTACATTCCAAATTGGGCTGATAACCTAATTGATCACATTAGACAATTGTATCGCTAAAAATCACTGTGCAGAAAACTTGCCAGTTTTGTCGACACCCACATAGAAAAACTATAGAATTATTCAAAAATTTCCT
>JBCAUI010532251.1:0-11259 GCA_038406195.1 Haplosyllis anthogorgicola | reverse complement strand
CCCGTAAGTGCATCAAGAAATAGTAATACAGCAACATTCTTTCAGCTGTGCCACAAGCCCCCCGGCTTTCTTGTTGTTTAATAATGCATTTCACCATTTATATTGTTCAAGTGAAAAGAGGGGAATGGGATTTTTAACCCAATTCATCTCAAGTTTTTGGAATATATGGGAATTTTAGTGCCCTAAACGATGCAGAGAAATGGAATCTTCACCAGATGGTTTATGTCTTAAACAAAAGATTAAAAGCTGAAATTCTCATAATCGGAATGGTTGGTACAATTGCGTAATTAACAAGTATTTACTGAGCTACTCTTAGCACGACTGTGTTTTGTTTTGATTTGTCCTTTAAATGGTACATTTTAATGACGTGTATCTTAAAAGCTAATGTATGTTACAATTAGTGTAATATGTAACATGTTATCTGTTATGACGCAAGTTCTTAATATTAATTTCGCTTGTCCATACTTTAGTACTGTCTGTTTGTATTAAATGTACAGCAGCAAAGAACTGTTGTCTGTTATTGTTCCCCAAAAAAGCATTCAAAATGGAGATCATAAACGATCAAAACAAAACAAAACATCACAGCCCAGCTGACTCTATGCACGTCCAGTACGCAGCTGGCCTCGCCACATACAGTTCGCAATATTTCCCACAACTGTACAGTTCCCTGAGTGAAGAGAGCACAATATACCGTAAATGGCAAGAATAAATCATATGTAGGTGCAGTTTGGTTCTAGGTCCAACACGATTGTACAATAAGCCCTGGATGATTTGTCTAGCACTCGAGGTCCCGCTTTTATGTGCACTAGATGAAATCCTTCATATCCATGGAATGGTAAAGAGTGTTAGCTGTTTCAGGCAACACATTTACATTCCCAGGACCTAACAGTTCCCACGTCCACGAGTTTCCACTGTGTTTTAGAAGGATATGGGATGGAATAAGATCAAGAATTGTATTTCTATTGCATTAGCATGCATTTTCCCATCTTTTGGATGCTGTCAAACTTTTCCCCACATGACATTTTACAGGGAAGTTCCCACATGACATTTCAATTGCGTA
This sequence comes from Haplosyllis anthogorgicola, assembly GCA_038406195.1. Taxonomy (NCBI): domain Eukaryota; kingdom Metazoa; phylum Annelida; class Polychaeta; order Phyllodocida; family Syllidae; genus Haplosyllis; species Haplosyllis anthogorgicola. The sequence goes on along the minus strand of JBCAUI010532251.1, from coordinate 10,199 downwards.
AGAACACGGTGCTACGATAATTTGTCTACCAATAATATGTCGTCGTCCTTAAATTTGTAGGCTAAGAAAGGTTAATAAGTTAGAAGAAAAATGTAAGTCCACATGGACTTCCTGATCTGGGTAAAATTACATGCTTGCAGACACGTGAAAATATAAATAATCGTGTCATATTTAAAAATATTAACTGTTGACTCCAATTTCGGTGGGACTTTAGGAATGACACACGTCCATATTTCCGCAAGATATGAAGTCTTTTTGATCAAAAGTGTACACAGGCCACAAATGCCCAAACAGAAATGAGTCCTTGACAACGCCGTAGAAAGACAGCAATGGTAGACACAATGTAAAGTCGCCCGAGCCAAGAAACTAGTGTGTGGGTATTCTGATTATTCAAATACCATGTAAATGGAGACAAAGAAAGGAAGACAAGCTGAGGGCATCATCCACCACTTGTTCGTTAAAACTTGAATGATCCAGTTCAAAAGACGCGTTCTTGCTTCTTTCATGCACAACACCAAACAGATGGACTGTGTACATACGTCATTTATGTGTCTATTTGTACGTGTATTTATGTGTTGTGAGAAATATAATGAGAAAAATTAAAACAAAATAAGTTCGCAAACTTACTTGTAATCCTTCCAAGGCCTGTTCATGTTCTTGTTGCGATATTTCTTTGGCCTGAAATTAAATACATTAGAATTAAAAATTACATATTTGGCTTTTGATAAAACAGAGCTCGTCAAAATTAATACCCAGCTCTTGCGACAGAATTATTAAGACGCGTTTAATGTGTAAGATAGTAATCCACTGTTAAAGCAGGCCTCTCGTTTGAAATGCAATGATCTTAAACATTATCTGTGTGCGTGCTTACTGACATAGACAGGATTGCTATTTTGAATAGCAACTTAGACTATTATCAAAAGAGAAGCTTGCTTTAAAGAGAGTCTGCCTGTTTCAACTCTAACTTATGTGTGAATATGTATCAGAAGGAAAGTCAATATCAGAAGGAAATTCAATTCATGTGTGGAGGCGAAGTCGTAGATCACGATGATCGTAACAATTGGGTTTTATGATTGCATAATTTTATAACCGTTGAGGTTATTTCCAGTTGTCATTTTTTATACCGTTTTTATGAAATATGGGCAACTGGTATGGCAATCTGTCATTTTAAAGTATTATGCGCACACGAACCCCTCTGGAGTTTCCTCTTATTTAACACCACTCTTAACTCGTTCTGACATCATGTACTAAAGCGTGAAGCGGGAAAATCTATAGCCACCCAAACTATTTCTTGTAAGTCAATCGCAAATGAGATTTTCAAGGGGACAAAGGATATTTATATTCCCTTCCAAGCTTGCTTGTCATTTGCCGTACACTCGCTAACCCGGTGGCACATCCAGTGGAGACATTAAGGACGTGGAATAGGCGTCTTCTAAACAACTTTCAATGGTATTTGTACATTGAGGAAATTGACTTGGCCTATCTGTAAAAATGTTAGTCCACCAATATCCTTTCCAATACAATGGAGGTAGTTTTTGCATTACACTTCTATGGAAGAGGCTTGTAATGTAAACCAAGCTCAGGAATATATTATCAGCCCACGACTTAACTGTAAATAGGTCGTCCTCTCAACATGACAATAGAGTTCATGAAAACACAGATCATCGAAAAAGCTAGCCTCTCTTTTGAAACTGAACTATTTCGCCATGATTTTGATCTGTGACTACACATAATGAGTATAAAAATAATAATATCCTTTCCAGGAATCCCACACGATCCTAGCTTCACTGTTTTCAAAAGAGAAGCTTGCTTTAATAGTGTCTCGCGCTTTTTTTCAATGATGAAATTTTGCATTCAAAGATCGTCTTCTTTATTTGACTGATTGAAACTTGACACAAGATGTCATGTAACTTAGCTAGTTTAAGGTTGCATAACGACCTGTCCGAAATATGGAACTGCGGAAGAAGTGGGCCAATATGCAATGAGATTCAATGGGCCCCAATCAGACAGAAATAAGATGTATTAAGTCAGCCCTGCTGGGACTTAAATGGAGTTGTAAACAATCGTCTGTCTATTTCATCCTATTTTAGATCCAGATGTGTAACATGAGGTTATATAGTGGCATTTCGGATTTTTTGCGGCGGTAAGACTCAAATTGGGGTTTATTTTGTTCTTATAAGGTGTCTGGTAGTGCACAGTGTCCGAGGATGTCTGGCTCAAAATAGAAATCAGGGCTGCGAATCCAAAAGAGCGAAAGCTGTGATACAATAGCTTGCATTATTTAAACTTCGAGCTTCATGCCAATTTAAATAATAAAGGAAGTTACATAAACTATACTCTAAAGACAACGGCGCCAATAAATTTTGCTTGTCTATACAAACACAAAAGCATGTGTACGTTTCGTTACAGGAACCGACATTACAACATTCACATACATTTATTTTGCAAAGTCTAAACCGTTAAAGAAGACTGAGCTAGTACGAACTGATACGCTGGAATGACACGGTAAATTGTTGACAGTTATATGAAAATCGCAACCTTTGCCACATGCTCACCTCTATGCAATAATGCCAGTTTGTAGTTGTGACGTTCTCGAAAGAGAGGCTTGCTTTAACAATAACGTGTTCTTCAAAGAGTAAACAATAACCAGTAAGTCTTCTGTGTTTTTCGATTTCCAACCATGAGATATGACGGCCGGAGAAGGAGCTCAACACTGCTGGTTCATAAGCAACAATCATGTTTGCCTACAAGCCAGTATCTAATAAGCCGCCAAGTCAATTTGTATTCAGGCTGGTCTGTTGTAAATCTGACACTGTGACCTTACACAAACAGGTTAACTACATGGTTCGTTTAACTTAGAGCTATGGGTGTCAACTGAAATTTCCGTTATAATTGGAAATATGATTCTGTAAATAGATTATCCTCAGGTGTGAAATATTATGATAAACACAATTGAAGCGGATAGTCTTTAAATAAATCCAGTAGGTTTGTCAAGAATAGTAACTGGATGCGAGATAGAAAAATACTGGAAGCCAAAGGTGACGAAGGTCACATTTCAGACTGACACAGCCGATGATGTTTTTCCCTTTTCAAATATGGTGCGAGCAAGAGGAGCAATTCCCATAGACTCCCTTCCCTCCCTTCTGCCAGTACATTAAAATCTAAATTGGGTACAAAAAAAGCTGGTAAATAGCATATGTAACACATTTGTCAAGGGCTCAACAGCTTTGCCACCAAACCCCGCATTTGCTACTAAATCCCTTTCTGTCATTTCCATGGCAACTAAGCCCCTAATCAATCTCTGCAGAGCATTCCGGATACAAAATGTAGTTTTAGCTTATATCTGTCAGATTTGATCCCTTCAGATTCCACCTCAAAGTTGTCTGGCGAATTTATACGGATGGCCTATTCCCTTCAAGTTTTCAACAGGCTATTTATGTGCACTTTGAATTCATGACACAAGCGTTGGTGCACCCAGCTTACTTCTCTATAGATTGTGTGTTAACAAAATCTGAAAATTGTTATAGTGGGGTTGCTCTCTTTGTACCCAATTTAGATTGCCTTTATTAGTATTTTCTTCTAAAATGCCTACACATCACGGGATAAATTCATTTGTTGTTTGAGCAGGCCCAATTTTGCCGTGAAGTGTGCTTTGCCAGATAATAGCTTAAGTGGCAGTGGTATTATTTGCTGTCAAAACAACATTTTTCCAACAATTGGAAACGAAGATCTTTATCCAGAGACTTCCACATATAGAGCTGGAGAAAAGACACCTTTCAGCTTCAGTTTGTTCTCATTTTTTGTTCTCTTACACTGGTATCAGTGACAGTAACTGGTAATGGTATGATTAAATGACATCAAACTTGAAAGACAACGTTTAAAGCTACATACCCTTGACGATAAAATATTCCCTTTATATTTGTCGCCTAAAGGACTCAACAAAAGAGTCATCGTTTATGTAACGTACATGTCTAACAGATATTTTCTTCGGTTAAATATTTATCAACAATTAAAGTCCGTAAGGTTTCGAATTTAGTGGTATGTAATGTACTAAAGTCTCTCTTTTGATTCTGAAATGACGGATGTAAATTACTCCTGAGTAGCTTTACACATGTATATTGCTTTTGATCATGTTAAAAATCAAAAATTATTTCTTAATACTTTTGTAACCATTTCAGTGCTTTCTTTGGGAGCAGCCCACATTACGGCACCTCTGGTAACTAACCTTTCGAACAAGCACCAAAGAGCGGATTCGACCTCTGGTCTTCTCAGTTTAAAAAAATCAGAAATACGGTATCAATTACCTGATTCAACATCTCGATTTGCGCTTGTTGGTATTTTATCCTCTCTACTGCCACCTGATGGTCATGTTTCAACTTGACGTGTGTTCTGGCATCTTCCTGTAGTTGCTGAAACAAGAAAGCAGAAATACAATTTTTCATACAGCATACGGTAGAAATCACGAGAAATGAAGTGGTCATTTGGGTATTAATCTGTTATGCGTAGATAATATTTCATCTTGTTTCTGCTTCCAGTGAATCGTGCGTTTAAAGATTGGCTTCTTGTAGCTTCGTGTTTTATCATTCTTATGAGCCTCAGTGGACTCCAGTAACTTGTCGAGTCCCGAGAGCAGAACAAACCGTCTAGGCATTCAGCTTTACCGTTTATGCTTTTATTCATGTACCGAGCCATTCACTAATATGAAAGTCTTGTATTTGAATATACAATTTGCCTGGGATTGTGTCTGCTTTTATGGCCCGAGATTGTACCGATAATGACCCGGTTGATACTCGCATGATTTAGGCTACGTTAAAGGTTGTACGTTGCTCCGAATTGCACGGATGCTAGGGCTCCGAGGCATGTTATCTGACATTTGTTTTAATGGTTTCCATAAAATGTCATACAAACGGTGAATAATGTATCTACATAGGAACCTTTGCTTGACGCTGATGTAAATAGTGGATGGTTGTGTATATATGATTTCACATTGATAGCATCAGCCAATAAGCTGAATCAATTCTCGAAACAAACACATTAACATCAATTGTTGGATGTCGGCAAACATTTTAAAATATTGTAACTCTATACAATAAACACCTGTATCCATGTTACGCTGTGAATTTGTATTGAAACGGTAACGAGTGAGGCATTGGAGTGGTTTCGGGCTACATTATATTGATTACATTAGGTAAATATCATTAAGCGTACAATTTGTGAGAATAATATCCCGCTGGTTATTTATCCAAGAACCGATACCTTCCTCCATGCGATTCGGGCGAAATGACTCTTAATTTACTAGTCAAACATTATCGTGTCTTTCTTTAGGGGCTAACGCCAAGATCCAAAACCAGAGAAAATGACATAGAATGAATAGTTGATGAGGTAAAGGTAACTTGAATCTCCTCACCATGGCTTTAATTAATATCTGATCAATTACAACATCAAATTTGGACCTCTTCACATTTTAAACACAATAAAATAAAGACAGTTACATCTAATTTTAAACAAAATAGATAGTAACATTTTGTTGTTTCAACCAAACACAAATAAAGGTGAGCCCATGTTTATTATTTTGTCTTCAAAACAATTTACATGGGGATTGAAGTTTCTCCTGCGTTTCAAGTAAGACTGTGAGAAATCCACAACCACTGATTATCTGTTTAACAAAGTGTATGTTACAGTATAACCATTTAGGTAAATTCTTATTTGTTAGATACCCATCATAATCTATCGGTTAAATGATCATGCACATCACATCGTACAAACGTGTACGCATATGTCATTACAATAATTAAATTTCGTCCATTTTGCGGCACCTATACAGAAATCTTCCTTCTAAATTTAAACATTTCTTTTGGCTTTGAAATGATTCGTTCATCCCCTTTTGACCCATCAGTAACTGCGCTGATGTTACCAATAAATATTGGAAGTACTTATCTTGACTGACTTATTGATTACAGTCTGAAAAAGGTGTAGTTTCACTAGAGAGAGATCAAATATCAAAGCTGACCTGGCCACATGTTCATATCATTGCTGACTCTCAATCATTGGTTTGTTTGACGAGCACAACACTTCATAACGGGCGACTATTGACAAGGACTCTTGTTGTAATGATAATGTTAATATGGCAGATATTGACCATATACATCTGTGAAGAAAGATAGAAAACAAACCTTGACTTGTGATTCGAGTGATTGTACTTTCGTCGCAAGAGATGTGACTTGGGATCTGGCTGTGTCGTACTGTGACTGGACCTGTGCGAGACTTGCCTTCAGTGCCTGACACTCCCCATTCACCTGAAAAACAGGAAAACAATTGACATTTTAGTAAATTGTGACATTTAAAAATTAACTCATGGTGTGGGGCTCAGATTCAAGTGCATGAATCTGACATTACAAACTGTATCACAAGTAAAAGTATCAAATTATTGCCGCGTACATGAGTTGCCACACAGACAAAACCTACAGTAATTTGTTTTTTTGTACCAGACATTATTCCAACCTTCTACAAAGGCATCATCAATTAACATATCAGACTCGAGACTAAAGCGATCCGTTACCAAGAGACACATTAGATTTGCATTTGTACCAAGAATGCATCAAATATTACATAATTTAAGAGTAGTGAATACTAAAATGTACATATTCAACACTCTATTCCATGAAAGGAAAAATGAACTTACGAAATTAATTTTAATAGCCTAATAAAATTTTGTAAGAATGTAACTAAAACACAAGTGACTATTATTCAAACTTTCTTACAATATGATTAGTATCGATCAACCTCAGGGAAAAACCAAGAGAACCAATTGTATCCCACCGTTTTTTATCAAGGATGCCAACCCTTAGCCATGTGGATGTGCTATAAAACATGCACTCCGCGGCACAAGGTCTGTCTAAAGGTTCAAATATGGATGAATCTCATACTCACTTTGCTGCTGCTATCCTACACTAGTAGATCTCCCTGTTCGCTGGTATTATTCCATACACGTTAAAAACCGTTAGAGATATTCCAAACCAATCAAATGGTACAATAATAATTAAACAAAATAGACTTGGTCCTAAGTGTGCCAATGCGTGTTGTACTATTGATCTGGATTTTGCCGTTACTGCCGGGAGAGGATCCAGTATTATGTATCTGGCGAGCAAGGTGAAGCTGTTGTTCTGCATAGCATTATGTACCATTACTTTCCTTGTATGGGCAGCAACCAAATAAATAACAGTGTAAAGGTAAAACTAGTCAATCAGTTGCGATTTTCTTACACAAGACCGGATGGTAGTTTATTAGCATATTATTCGCATTCTTGTTTTGTTGCTTTCTTGAAAACGTGTGACATAAAACTGACGAAACAGTATGGCTAGCTCACATAATAGATCATATTATTACAAATATTTTAGATAATTGTTGTGATAGACTGATTTTGTTAGCAAAAAGTGACTTTCAGAATGTATTCATTCATTATTTAAAATTATAATAGTATTATACCTGGTAAATAGTGACGTGAATTAAAAAAAGTACAAAGCATTTCATAGATAATGATACATCGTTAAAATAACATGCAAAATAATAATTAAATTAATGCAGTTCGATTCCCTATGTTGTGTTTTTGTTTCGTCAAATTGTGCCGTTGTGGATCGGTTAAGGTATTATTTTCGAATGTAATGTAACATAAGAATATTTAACCATTTGTCTAAAGTTGTGGCCAAATGATTGCTTTGCCTTAACGGCGGACTATTCCCTGCGAGTTCTGGATTGTCATAAAATTCTCGCGACCATTTGGATGAAAGTATATAAATATCTTAAAGCACCACGATATCTCTACACTTTTCGGCCGAAGATAAACTAACCAGACATACTCTCTGGTAAATAAGTGCACCGATCAGGAGACGTCTCCTACTTCTGTATAAGGCTAATTCTACAGCTGCACATTGATTCGCAATGACGGGACAGCCATTACTGCTGCACTGCAAGCTGCAGCAGGACTCTGACCTACATTGTATGTCTCTCATCATCTAGCCTACTCACTCAGATACTAAACAAGATACCTGATTACCTATGGTCACACATGCTATGAGTGTATATCCCTAAATGATTACCTACCTCAAGGAAACTTTTGAAACAAATCATGAAATGAACATTGGTTTTTTAAAAGAGGACATGCTTTGGCATTTCACAACTTACAAAATAACCAATAATTGTTTTCTTTAATCTTAGTGTTTTCAGCACCAAAACGTTAGATAGGTTTTCCAAAACAAAGCAGAAAAAATATTATATTATAAGATATAATCTCTGTCCTTCGCATGAGTTTCGTGAAACTGGTGGGTTATTCTCGCGGATGTGATGAAACGTAATTAAAATCATGAGGCAAGACCACTCAGTTTTCAATTTTAGACCAAACATATTACATGTGGGAAAGACAAGTTTTGAAACAGTTGTGGCACAAAGCTTTAGTGTCCACCAGTCTCAGAACTCCTGGTTAGCATGCATGAGCACCATGTTCGGGCATGGTGCCTAATAACCAATAATTAATAGCTTCTCGCGTCCAATCCATCATGGACATGATAGGTAGATTATATTTGAGTGCCGCAGCTGGGCCTCATATCATATTAAATAATCCACCTGTTTAATCAAAGTCTCTTCACGCAGCTGGGTGCAACTGTACTATATTAGGTAATTATCGGCCTGTCATACTTTGAACTGCAAAATAATCGACAAGAATGGAGCCATGGTTGCATGCTAAATAAGTATTGACCAAACTTAATCCCATTTAGATAGTATACATTGATTGCTAACATAAAGGGCCTCTTGAAGGACGTAATTCTATTTTGGTAAAATGAGATAAATGGGGCCAATTTCGAAAAAGGTTAATCAATATAGAGGTTCAAGTAAACATCTGACCTCAAAACTAGGAAAATCCATCAAAACATAGCACAGCAGTACGAAGATGTTATTATTTCTTAATGAATCTGATGTTCGTTATGAAACTCTTTTTCCACCCAGCATCAGCTTTAACTAATGCGAAGGCTGAATAGATAAAGGATTTTCTCTACCTTTAAGTATTGTCGCATCTCATGACATTTGATATGACACAGTGTGTGGGAATCTCTAATACAAAAAGAAAAATCTTTTGCGCGAACTCATCAGATGTTGCACAATAAACATTTCTTCAAAGGCCCTTTCTTCTTTGACGAATGTAAAAAAGTGCCATGGAAATGTGTAAAACCTTCGTTAATTTCAATAATGTTGCCTTCGCGTTTTTAATATTTCTGCAGATTGTGCTTAAACCCATTTAAATAAACTGTTACCTTTAAATTACACATCGTAAAAGATACAAAGAATGGTATACAGTTACATGCAAGGCATCTCAACATCTGTCTAAAAGTATGAAACAAATGCTGCACTATTGTCACAGGAAGTCACTATTTATAAACGTTCATCCATAATAATGACACGCTGGAGATGACAAGAAAGAACATAATTAACATTATTTGTACGTGGGCTGATGCATCTCTTGGATGGAAAAACCGGATTTCCATCAGCTGTACTGGTAACAATAGTAACATTCAGATGATCTAGTGTTTCCGCTATCAAAGATCCATGTGGCAAACAATCAGGGGAACCATGGCATGACAAACGTTGAGACAAATGCCAAAACGTCCCTGAATTTTAAATTGAAGCAACAGTCATGTACAATTAAGAATTTGGTTGTTTTTTCTCCAATACGAGTTATTTCTGTACACTGTACAATGATATTAATGGGAATAATTGGAAAATCTGTCGCACAAAAATCATTATAAAACAAACTTTCCGGATCCTCATGTTTAATGTTTAATTCAACAAGATGGAAAAACTCATTATTTTTAAGCCGCAACGGCTTACAGTATTCAACTAGAAGTCGGCGTGAATGCAGTGCTGAAAGTTTGCAAGTGCAAGACCCCCCCTCCATCATCATCATCAGGATTGACTTGCACTGGACCCCCCCCACCCCATCATCATCATCATCTGATTTGGGAAAATGCATTTCTGGCCATTTCAGATACTTTGTAGGAAAAAAAAATTTTCAGTGTATTTTTCTATTGGACTTAGACTTTCTTTATGGAGCTGGCTCAAGGTACATGCAGAGAGTTGAGGGAGCTTGCTCAAGGGACAAACAGTGTGCACTTGCAACATGCAACACCAAGGTACATGTATGCAGTGAG
>JBCAUI010532250.1:0-23932 GCA_038406195.1 Haplosyllis anthogorgicola | reverse complement strand
CATTCAACTGATTACATGCAGAATAATGCATTTGTAAGCTGTGTGGGAGAGAAGTTCATAAAGTGTGTCGTTCTCTGGCCAACCGACTGCAGAACATCAACTTGGTGCCTTTTAATTCACTCAACCAATCCACCATTTTTAGTTTTTGCTCTTAATTGACCAGTAAAACTATAGTTGACTAGTTGCCTCAAAACTTGACTAGTCGATTGGTCGCTCTAGTTGTGGCAATCTAAGAATAACTCCTCCAGAAAAGAAAATGTCTGAACACGGAGTTTAATGTCCTGCTTTTGTCCACTTCAATAGCAGTGTCGGGAGCTTTTTCTCTTTCTGTGCAAAAGGTTTTCACATTTAAATATTTTTGTGAAAGGAAATGTAGGAATTGACTTTTTATCTGTCTAACGTTACAAGGAAGTGCAAGCGACGTGACGGTACAACAATATCGCTATTGGACGATAATACACGAAATGGGCAATCCAAAAAGTACGAAGACTTATTATAACAGCACGAGTCTTATGCAAAAGTGTTTCATAGAAACATCATGGCACAGCAATGTACAGTAACAAAGCTATTTCTCTAGAACAATAGACTTCCACGTCAAGCTGACATGTCCAAACGACTGGAATCGTGTTGTTCCCAAATGTTCCTAAATACAACATCCGTACACAGGGTGCGGTTCAATTGAGCAGAAATCAGATTTCAATCAGAAGTTACTCTGGGGTCATATAATACCAGAAAGAAAGCAAAAGATCCGCACAACCATTGAAGAGTCACCCCAAGTCTAAAACAGAAGGTACAAGTGGCCACAAACGATTTTAAAGAAGAATCATCAAACACCAGTTTCGAACACAGATACAGTTGGAAGTTATTAGTTTAGCCTCCTTAAAGGAAGATACCTCCTGTGGAGAAAAACACTGTAGAAAAACGTTATCACATTGTATACGACAATTGATTTGGTATTGATAACTTAATGCCTGTTTGAATACAATTGGAAGTCAAGATGTGATTATAAAAGAATGCGTAAAATGATACGAGTATGAAGAATTACTCACTGTTAAGGGATGGTCAGGCCTGTGCCCGTGTGCGTATGATGCCTAACTGCAGCTGGTATAATTATCTAGGAGTCCGAGTTATCCGTTTTGTGGATCTTGTGTTTGTGGTGTTGTGTGCCCTTGTGCCTGCCAGCTGTGAGTGGTCTGTATTTTATACCCACTGCTGTGGGGTATTCCAGAGGGGTTGGAGTTGAGGGGCTCTTTTTAGATACTACTGGTAAGCTACCTGCAATTTGAATGTCTGACACAACTCAGTTTAAAACACAAGACTCCAACTGACCCAACATCCTCCTCCTTCTCACCTTGGTTTAAAATCAATGTAACGTTTGTCTCGGAGACGGGACGTTGTGTTAGTCGTTTAGTGAAGGTTCCACAGACAATGGTAACATGGCAGGCATAACAAGCAAACCTACATTGATGGATACAAGCTGTTTGTTTGTCTAAATCAATAATAATGGATTAGTTTATCTGTAGTGTGAGTAAAATGTGCAGATTAACACAAGAAAATGGACTGCTGGCCAGATATTTTGTCCTCCTTGTTTCCAGATAATAAATGAACTCTCAATTCTGGAACAATAGAATTTCCCGCTGTGCTTTTGATTGGTTAAATTTCCTCAAACTATTAAAATCTAATAAATATTCTTGCGAAAACGTAATCAGTTTTATAACCAATTTAGTTGCAGAATTATTTATTCATGTCCTGTGCCTATTTCTCAGGACAGTTTCCTGTTTGTTTAGTAGCCAGCTCATACTTATAAAGTTCTCTTTATTTTCATATTATTTACAGGTAACAGGAGACAGTACCGACTCGGAAGATGACCGAGTGACGCAGTGTTGCCTTACTGAGCGACATTTGTATCTGATGCCGATACCAACCGGTACAACACGACGAAAACTCACGACGGTAACCGCGCTACTCGTCACACGATAACGACAGCACGGACGTACAAGGTTAATTGCCTGCTTGATCACTGCATGACGAACAACGGAATTTTACACCGAAAGGACGGAAAATAGAACGTTATACCAAGAATTTGGGTTTAGTATTTAGGAGGAAACAAAAGGGACATCAAACTCATGGTGACCTAAAACGTGATTTGGAAACACTTTAGAATTGTTATTTGTCAGCTATCAAGGATTGTTAAGTACTGCAATATAATTTGAGAGGTAAAAATGGAACCAGAACTGAGTTTCAAAGAGAAAAGTAATTGGAAAGCGCAAAAAGACTGAATAAACATTATCAAAAAGAACAATTCTATTCACAGTATCTCACACAAACATCGAAAAGGGATCCGGATTGAAGGACATTTTCAGAAGTCCAGTTTCCTGTCGTGTCACGTTTTGAATAGTTGTTCAAGTTATCCATTTCTTCATTTCGTGAACTTACGTGAATTTTTACATCCACATATTGTACGACTCTAATTCCAACTGCTGAGAAATAGTGATGTGTACATTTCACAATAAGAATTGACTCGAGTTTCTTGAGTCTCCGTCACAACAGGAACTGACTAATCTGGCCCAGAATGCACATGTTGTGTTACATACCATGCAGTGCGAGTTCAGAGTGCGAGAAACCGAAAGCTTCGTAATCGTTTGCTCAATTCTCCCGTCTTAACAATACAAAACGGACAGATTTACCTCACGTATAAGAAAACGGAGTCCTGAAAGTCGGGACACTTATTGAATTGGATATTTGTTGAATTTAAAAAAGAGGAAGATTAAGGTCAAAGACATAAGATTAAGTGACGGATCGTCAATGAGGGATCATCAGGTCGTTCAGATCAAATTTAAGAGTGAAATTGATTAAGTTCTAAACATGACAGCCAATGGGAAGAAAGATACAAAGCGATGCAAATAGGTCTACACCGATAAACTTTGGGTTATGAGTATGTGGCTTTCTTCAGCTTCAGTGAAGTGAAATAGAAACCTAAATTAACAATTAAACGTAAAAAACAGGAAAGACATGATGAATGAAATTAACGTTACGTACAACATAACGGAAGATATTGGCGACTACCCTGCTGCGGTGCACCAAGCCCCCACGGTCTTCGACCCCTGTGCCGCGGAAAACGACACAGGAAAAGACTACGCTACATTCTACAGAACTGCTCAATTTGTCACGGGACTCATCTGTTATCCAATCATATGCCTCGTGGGACTGACCGGAAACACACTGACACTAATTGTGCTACAACACAGGAAAATGTTGACCTCAACAAATGTGATACTAAGCGCGTTAGCCGTGGCGGATACTATTAAAATACTAAACGACGTCTTGTACTTCCTGGTGACTGTGCTGCTGCGCACGCATCCTGTGGCCGGAAATAGAATGCTGGGATACATGTACCCCACGTCGCACTATATATTTAACGAGGCCGTTTGCGTCACTGCATGGCTTACTGTCTGTGTAGCAATAGAAAGGTCAGTATTCTTACACTATAATAATTAAGGTTAAGGCTACAGGCAGTATATTAGATATGCTAATCGTTTAAAATCATCACGCTTTCGATACCATCCCCTTAGCTAAAATGTTTAGGGTAATGGCTCATGGTAGTGTGACTCACATTCTTATTGTTAAAGCAAGGAAGGGATGATTAGCCTTCTCAATGGAGCACTTTTGTGACCACTGGTTTTCCTTCAGGAGGTACAGAACTGTTAAACTTTTAGTTAAAATTGACCTTGCCCTAGTTCAGAAAAATCATAAAAATTAATGAACTTATGTAAAATTCTGAATGCTAACTGAACTTATAAATGTAGGTACCAGAACTGGGTATCGGTGATACAGAAAAGTAATCGAATAAGGAAAATGAAAACATTATGATTTTTTGACAAGAAATGAAATGAAAATGAAAAAAAAAACTTTTTGTAATTAACTTTCCTGTTGAATGCAGTTGGTTTTAAGCCTGCAAATTCATTTCCATCTGAGTTATGAGCTCCCAAAATAGGTATAGTTCAAATTTGGCCAGAGGTGTCACAGCAATGCCCCTTTATATCAAGAGGATTAGGCTAAGAAAAAAAATTGGCTGAAATGTTATAACTGTGGAGTTTCACCACTCAACACGAAACGACCACAGCTGGTGTTATGACATCTCAACCTTACCTGCATTTATTCCTTTGTCGAAGGAAAATTAAAATTAGGCACAAAAGGGAAATTACAAAGATTCATGTAAAATTCAAGACAAGAAAATACCCACTTGTTTCTTGATTTTGACGTTTTGTTCGCTCGCCTTCTGTTTTTATTTCGTACATTGACTTTTAGGACAGAACGAGTCCATTTACTTTTACCACAGAGCTATTATTACGCAACAAATGAAATGTCCGGTGACTCACTTTTGAAATGGCAGGGTCACGTTTTCTTCTCGCGCAGTGTCTGCTTCGCAAATTAAAATAGAGATGACATTTCAATGTAGACTTGTTTATTTGTCCCTGTTAAACTCTGTTGGTCAGTTAGTTAAAGGGAAGAAGGAAAACAACAAATTAACAGGCGTTGTGATCATGACCTGAAATTTGACCTGAATTTCGAGAACAGTGCCCTGTCAAATTAATTATTCTGGGTGCATGGACAGACGAACGGTCAGAATGACTTAACCTTACACCTAAATGCACCCTGATATTTTTTTGTCTCGAGATGTTTACATACAAATATTTACATGTCCTTCTAATCTATGAAGATCAGTCATAGTTGCCCAAATCCTTGACGCAATTTCCCCATATGCAGATTAAAGCCAGAACTACTTATGAAAAGTGGAAAGTAACTCTTAGAGATATTGAAATTTTATAGCGCAGAAATGTACACAGGACACTGGCTAAAACCCATGGGCAGACTCACACCAAGTCAGAAAGAGTACAAGTGGCCCCATATAATGATTTCAGTCCACAAAATTACCAAAA
The DNA here is from genome assembly GCA_038406195.1 of Haplosyllis anthogorgicola. Lineage (NCBI taxonomy): Eukaryota > Metazoa > Annelida > Polychaeta > Phyllodocida > Syllidae > Haplosyllis > Haplosyllis anthogorgicola. The sequence continues at coordinate 18,992 of JBCAUI010532250.1, read as the reverse complement.
AAATCAACAAACTTATTCTAGTATGTTTAGATGATTGGGTGAGTCCAGACCGGAACTGAAGGCACCAGTAGCCCCATGAAATAAATCACGATCCTCCAATAATTAAAAGTAAATTAATCTTATTTTATCGTTATTTTTGCAATGGCTGCATAAAATTGATTCCGTACCTCCAGGAAATTGAAATAAATAAACGTCATTTTAAAGTTTTTCTTCTTTTAGAGATAAATTTCATTGCTTTTTTACAGATATATCTCGGTGTGCCACGCAACGCGCGCGAAGGAGTTGTGTACGATAGAGCGCGCGCGCGTGGTGTCGGCGCTCGTCTTCCTCTCCATGAGCCTGCTCGCCGTCCCGTCAGCCCTGCGCTACACCAAGGTGACGTGCCGCGACCCCAGCCCGGGCTCGAACCACACCTTCTTCGCTATAGCACCTTCCAAACTGGGACGTAACAAAGAGTTCATGACGGTGTATACGTGAGTAGTTACAATATTAAACTTAAACTAAGCCAGACTTTTTTATTTGTTGGATTACGTATCAATGGAAAAAAAATTGAGACCGGCGATCGTAAGAATTGACTTTCTTGTATATTCTTGTGCTTTTGATTACAATTTATGAAATTTACATAGCATTGTTCTGAATAATGTTTGATGACATGACAGAAAGGTAAAATTTAGGATTATTTAGGCTCTGTCTAATTCAATTGTTTTGTTTTGATGTTTTTTACGATACTTGATTTCTGGGAGCTGCAGGAAACGTAATCCAACAAACCAAAATAGTCTGTCCTTACACTGGATATACAGCTCGTTTAGTTCTTCTGTACATCTACTGTGGTTTACAGTTTTTAACCTTCCAGTCTTAACACGCCTTAGAACCTCAGTGTGGCAACTATCCTGATGTAATAACACTGGTGTTTTTACATTTCACATCCTACCCATTTCCCAAATGCAAATTTTACGCCTTGCTTACGATTTGCTGATGTATTTTAAGAGTGATTACCTCACATCATTCGTCGTTTTCTCATTCTTACTCAAGAAAATTGAATGAGTCCGTTTCATAATCCTTATCTAATCATTTTGCGCAGGAGACAAAAATACTAACACAACAAGAAATTATTTTAAATAAATTGTTGGATGCAGTAAATATTCATTTTGTAATACAGCAAAATGACCATCAAATCGTTTGCAACAATAAGTCAAATACAGAAATATCATTCAAATAACACGGAACGTAAAATATCCCTCTCAGTTAGTATGACTTTATGCTGTTTTGTTTGGATTAGATTTCCCGGTGCGCAAAAAAATAAGGATAACAAAGTCATATGATAGGTTAAACATGTCAGACACAGCAAAAATTGCCACCCTGGTTGTGTCCATAAGCATCATTACAAGTCGATTAGAAAAATATTCTACATTTTCAATATCTTTAATGTTTTAACCAGTTTGTCTTTCAAAGAATAAAAGCCAATTTCTTTTTTCCTTTTTTCTGATTACCACACTTTGAAAATGCAATGTAATCGAACTAATCAAAAAATGGCCTGAACATGCACTTACTGTATATGTTTTATTGACCATTGCAGGTGGGTGCAGAATTTACTGCGGTCCGTCATTCCTTTGTTCGTTCTCATAATACTCAATACGTGTATAATCAACGCACTCAGAAAGGAGCGGGTGAAAGGTACGTAGCCTGGTACCATAGTCATTCCTAACAGTTTCCTTCATGGACGGTGTTCCGCGTGTGTGTTCGTGCATGAGTCATCATACTTCTATCGATACATCTATAAATAGCTGTGTCTACACATGAGTGCGCACGTGGGGGCACTTACAGTTTATCTATGAATACGTTTGGAAGAAATAGGCACAGTGTGTGGGTGCGTGTGTGTAAGCGTGTATCTCACTATGTAAGGTGTATCTGCAGGTAAAAAGATGTGACTATGCATTGGCGGATCCAGGATTTCTCGTACGGGGGGCGCCCAGCCCGTAGGGGGGGGGCGCCAACCCAATGTTCACCTATTTTCGCCCAAAAATCAGGAAAAACTGCATGAAAATGAAGAAAATTTTGACCGTAGCGGGGGGCACGTGCTTCCTGCGGCCCCCCAAATCTGCCAATGGTATGGGTGCGTGTGTGCATGTATGCGTGCATCTCACTATAGATATCTGTGATAAAGAAGATGTCAGTGTGGGGTGCGTGTGTGCATGTAAGAAGACGTCGGGACTGAATGGTATAGTGTGTTGGGTGCGTATGTGCGTGTGTGCATGTAAGCGTGCATCTCACTGTATAACGTTTATCTGCAGGTAAGAAGATGTCGGGGCGGAACCGTATAACGTTCATGTTGCTCAGTGTCGTCCTCGTCTTCCTCATCTGCATCACGCCCGACGCCATCATGTCGACCTTCTTCGGCTACGGCTACGTCGAGGAAAACTTCCTGGTCAAAGGTACGTCACGCATGTTACGTCAATTTGTCGAATACGTCATGAATGTTACGTCATGTTTTAGTTAGGCTGTCTTGCAGAAAACGTCATGTGCTTGGAAGACAATCTGAAAAACTCTTAGAGTAAGACATTGATTCTTGACCTTTGTATGACCTTGACAGTGAAATGACATTGACCTGCATTTTGCCCTACTATTCGCATGCCATGTTACAGAACAAAAATAATGTAAACCAAAAAAGAACTAAAGCTAGCTTTTACCATGATATGAAATTCTAGTTCCTAGCACAGCCAGACTGTCATGTCTGTTAAGAAATATAGTTTGACATGGGATGAAACAATAATTTAAAATTTTAGGGAACTGTAAAATTTTAATGTCATTTCTGTTGTAAAACATCTGCATGTTTAGATCAATAATGTACCAAGGTTTGGTTTGATTTCACTACATTTAGTTCAATTGTAGTGGTGTTTATGATTATCTTCAACTTTGACTATTATATCAAAACTTATTTCTTATGTTGTCCTTGCTAAACCTTGAAATTATCTAGGTGATTGGCAATTTAAAGACATTGAAATATCTACTGGAGAATGTGAACGGAAATAACCTCAATGTTATTGATTGATATCAAAAATACAATCACTGTAAATTTTTGTATGGAAAATGCTGAGAGCCCTGGAGACATAATGAAAATTAAACAAGAGTGTCTCGTTGATAACCATTGATTGTGTGTAACTCAAGGTGTAAGAACAAAAAGGATAACCAATAAACAAACCAAGGGACGTTTGCATATTGACAATACAATGTTTAGCCTACACTTACATAGAAATATGTAAGTCCCTGTTACTCCATGTTTTAGACTCTACACTTCTAGTTACATGCATCACACGTTACAAAACGCCCAAAATATTTGTCACTCTATGGGGATTTCGCACTGGAAGATGCCGCCCTCTATGCATGCTCCACAGACCATCAATGGGGATTCTCGATTTGCGACAGATATTAGGACCGCGCTCCTTCATACATTGCGTGTTCTCTATTGACTACGCAGCAATCATTGCCCACGTCTAGTGCATTTCCCACAAGTCCATCATGTTTCTGAATTCTCACTGCATTAGCGTGTTAAGCAGGCAGACATATTGCTATGATATGTTTAATGATCTAACAATACTTTGCAAGTGTACAGGAGATCATAGATGTACATTGTATTAGGGTGATAAGCAGGCAGACCTATTACTTTGTATAATTATATAACGCTACTTTACAGGTGTACGGAAGACCACAGACATGATTTGTTTTGGGGTGCAGGTAGACACATTACTATGTAAATGATTTAATTTAATAAAGATAATTTAATTTTATGTCCCACTTTACAGGTGTACGGGAGATCACAGACATGCTTCTCGCCTTCAACTCTGCTGTCAATTTCATTATATATGTAAGTATCAATTAACTTGCTAACACTTAACTTACACCTTTTTGAAAACAGTTTTACTAATTAGGCAGTTTACTTTGTTTTCTAAATTGGGTTCTTTTTTGTACTTTTTTCTCTTAAATCGGTTATATCAAACTTTTGCTTATCTCGAACTTATTTTAGTTTCCCTTTAATGCTAGTTAATGGTACAACGTTAACTTACAGGCCGGATATAACAAAATATATTTTATTACCGTACTTGGCAGACAAATCACAAAGTACAGGTTTTATCGTCGTGTTTTGTATCGTTTAGGGAAAAATAGATCACCACCATTTTTATTCGTATTTCTAAAATATTTGACTTTTCGAAATCCTTATTGCTAAGTTGTGAAGAATTTGATTCAAAGAAACCCTACTAAAGACTGAACAGGTTAATAATAGTCCAAGTGCTTCATCTAATGAAGCTAATTGCCATAATTATCAAGAAATGACGGTCCTGTTTACACACCAGACATTGACCTTACGAGGTTTCTTGACGGTAACTGACCCGGTCACTTCCGTGTCGTAATTACCTTTTCTCACTTAGGTTCGACACAAAGAATTCGGGTCCACTTTAAATTTGCAATAACGAATTTTCAAATTTTAATTTAAAATCAACATAAACATATTAACAATACTTTTTGATCCAAAGCTTATTATTTGAAACACCTAAAGCATTACAGCAAAAACGTTAACGCACTCAATGCGCGGTTATTTAGTAAACTGTTTTCGTTTATTACAAAATCTAGCAAAGGCTTAATCAGTGAGAAACAAATGGACATATCATCTTACTTTGCCTAATGTTCTTGCCACTAGATGCAATTTTGCTGTATGCTACCAGTCTATGGACTGACTTGCTAGCTGACCAAATAAACACATTCTGCAAGAGTCTACAGACAGTCTACAGACAGCTGGCTAAATTATGATCCTTTTCTGTTCACACAAAAAGCACAGTGTGCTCTTTAAGGGTCTCCATAGACAGCATGTATGTGAAAAAAGTAAAAAAGGTGGATGGAGACAATGTCTAATTGAATTGATTAGGGGGAAACAATTAATAGATGGCAAAGACGTACATCTATATCTGACGCATTTACATAGAGACAAAATGAAGACGATGTAGCCAGCTGACTGTCCTATTTTGGGGAATTAGTTTTGCTTATTCCCCAAAATAAGCAAAACTAATTTTGCTTATTTTTGAGTTTTGTGTTAACCGTTTTCATCAGTTTATATGGCAATGACACTGAGGCTAGATATGTTTTGACGATTAAAGAAAGTTAATTCCAAAGACTAGTACATATACTGTAGTATGCAAAAGGAGAACACTGGATTATAATATAAAAAATATTTGGAGATGGGCAAAACAGGTGAAATACCCATACAAAATCTCATCAACAATGCTTAGCAACTACATAATTTATGAAAAATTTTATACAATTTTACTGATTTGAACGTATTTTGCACCATGCTGAACTGATAAATCAATGTTAACTGTAATAATAACGCCCTAAACATAATGTAACTGTATTGACAACATTTATAAGAAACACATCTCTGTTAAATTGAATTTCCTTCGTTCCTGCACTGCCCCAGGAAAAACATGAATATGAACATGAATTGATAACGAGGTTAAGCGTCCCGTTTCCATATCACACTATATATATGTCTGAAACGTTAACGCGTTACTGGACTGACTTTATCTCGTTGTACAGAACAAATAGCACATAACATCATTTAAGCTTCTAATTTCCATCGCAATGGGGGTTATCCTCTTTGTTAGTGTCACAACAAGAAAATTCAGTTTAAAAACCATACCACTACACATCTGACAAAAAACTCAATTAGTAGAGAAGTTGACACGACGTTGCCTTCTCAAGTTCTCAAGTGGGCTATTTTAATATTACAGTTACATCAGTTAATATTAATCTGATATAATATTTTCCTGAAAGGGAATATACTGTTAAACCCCGCTAAACATCTGCGTCTCAGTTAGATTATGCTTTTAAGTTGTTAACATTAATCCATGCCATCCCTTTGAGAAGGATGTCAGAACCGAGTTCATGGTTACAGGTGTTTAATGATTTCTCTTTGATCTTTTAAACTTCCTTATTTGATTTGACAGATCCAGGATTGGTTAAAGTGACAAGTTTAATATAAACTGCACTATGAAATTCCTTTTTTCCTCTTATTTAACAAAAGTGACCCACATTATAAGTGTCATTTGACATTTGAGCCAGAGTGACTGTAATTAAACAAAACATCCTTAGCTACTTTAACGGACTAAAATGATTTTAAGTTTCAAACTTTTGGTGCACCAAAAAAATTTATTGAATCAAGAAAGTCAGTTTGGTCCCACTAATTCCCTGCTGTACTTTGGAGGGCATAAAATTGTCAGAGAATGAAATGGTTGTTCAAGGCTCTTCATTCTAAGAACAATATGCACGTTTGTTTAAACGAAACGCACAATATTAAATTCTATTGTCCCAAAATGAGATAAATTTCAAGAGTTGATTGTATTCAAGAAACTTTCTGAAACAAGCAATTTTCTATATTAGTATGTGAAGCCGATGCCAGCCTTTGTTCAAAATACGTTTGTTTTTCATAAATTCCGAAATGAGAATCATGACATAACGATATGAGATTAAGAATTTTATTGTTACCAAATGTCATGAAAATCAATGGAGTTACAAGTGTTTCCTTTAGCAAAAGTCGGGCAAAGTTCTTCCGTCATAATTTCTTTTGTCTACAACATGTCATCCAAATTCCCAAGAACCCACTCTTCACGTTTGCTAATTATTGCTAAATTCATGCCGATTTGACCTGTGCTTACATAAAGAAAAATGACAGATATCTCTGGCGAAACTATTGTCCAAATTGAGTCCATTTCTTTCTTTTGTATCTCTTTACTGTAGCAGTACATCATGGTGTTTGCTTATTTTTCCAGGTATCGTTTTCCAAAATGTTCAGAGACATTTTCCTGCAGATCTTCTGCCAGAAAGAACAGGGACCCAGGTACGTGACGGAGGACGTCACAAGGGTAACGACGGGTCCCAACGGGAGAAAGCGTCAGTCCATGACGCAGCTCACACCTATACATGCACCACAGCCTGAAACACCCTCCCCACGCCACGCGTCATCCCAGACGCGGCTAAACCCTAGTAACATTACACCCGTTTCCAATGGCGACAGGATAACAATACATGACGGGGAACAAACATTTGTATGATGCGTCATGACATCTTAAAGAACTGGTGTCATCAGTATTTGAACGCATACAGTTTCTGTGTTGTAGAAAGCAGGACTTCATGGGGAATGGACATTTTGTGATGCGTCATGAATTAACGTCATCTGTAAGCAATGTGACGTCATCAGTTCAGAAGCACACATATTCTCTGTGATGTAGTTAAGGGAGGTGATGGTTTTCCGGCAATGTGTCTAGAATCATCCCTGTAGACAGCATCATCCTTGGAAGAAAGTTTTGTGAGTTGAATTGGATTTTCCTCCACCAGAACGCAATATTTCCGTACTGTTATGATTGATTGAGTTGTATAGAATTAAACGAAGGAATATCGCGTTTATGTTGTGAAAAATGTTTGGAATAAACAAGGATTTGTCCACGGAACAACCACAATCTTTGATGTAACGGCGTATGAAGGAGTCGCTGATTGGATGCAATAATTTATCACCGCGTGCTTTGATTGGCTAGAAGGGAATGGAATCACGGGAAATCATGAACTGAGCAACAACTGGCTTTCAACAGGTTGTTTGCTATTTTATGAAAAGTGTAGAAGCGAAAGTAGACAAATTTGTCAGTGTTTATAGAGAGAACAGAATATTATTTGATTGTCATGGAATATGGAGCAAAGACAGTGCGCTATTAGAATAGGGATATTTGACTAAGTGAAAGCAAAGCCTTTTGAAACTGATCTGACCACAAAACGGTGATTGACTGCTGTTGTCACTTTGGGTTTAATAAAAACAGCTCATTTGAGAGCACTTAGGCAAAAGCTTCCTTTTCGCAATTTGAGGATTGTGTAATGATAATATTTATTGTGATATTAATTACGAAACACACAATGTGCTTAGTCGACAGATCTACCAGAGGACATGTCACATTCATTAGAGTTGTTCCAAATTGGCACGAAACAGTTTGAGAAATGTCTATTGTGACGTTCTGAGTCACATTCATTCTCTGCTGTTTGATTGGACAGGATGATATCTGTGGCATTGCGTACTACATGAGACGCTTTTTTATATTTAAGAGGTTTTTTTCAAATTCAACAAAGACATGTCATCAAAAAGGTAATATTTTAAAATATGGGAAATACCAACCTGACCCAAACTGACATTGTTCAACCAACAATATTTCCAGCAAAAAATAGAGATTCCTTTTGTTCAATACGCATTTGGTATCATCGTCTTGTCTTTTTTGAATTTGATAAAAGTCCCTACGAGACGAAATATGCATTTAATCTCATTAAACTAGTGATATTATTTTTGCCTTTAAAACTCTTGTAAATATATTGTATTCTAATGTTTGTTTCTCTATAAATTAAGGCGTTATATGCTATACCATTGTTTCATTGGATGTTAAAATGTTAGGCAAAAGCTCATTACCACTGGTTAAAAGGTGTGTAGCCGTTGTTTGCTGTCCTTAGTCTGTATGTCAAGGAAAGGACATGGCTGACAACTATTTTAATGACCTTTACTGTGAATATGTTGGTTTGCACAAATCAATGTCAAGAGAATTTCGTGTATAATCACCTTACACGATAATTATCCTTGTACAATTTTACCAAAAAAGCTGTGAGGCGCATGTGTACCGATAGCAAACAAAGGCTACACTCCTAAATGTTTCCGCCTACAGCGCCGTGAGGTGCAAAAAGAGGACGCGTAGTGACGTAAGGTCACAGTTTTGCTGGCCAAAGCCCTTGCTAGTGACTTCGCTTTGCTTCGCTGTTGCTTCGTCTACTAGCACGGGTTGGGACTAATCTGTTTTTCAATCTGGTAAGTCACATGATGAAAAATGAACAAATTTTGGATGTCTGGCGAATGACTGTATTTTGGTTAGAAATGATAGTGGTAACCAGGGAATCTAGTCTACTGGTCAACCCATGGAGGCTGCCATGTTTTTGCGGGAAACTGCATGAGAGGTTCCAAATCAATGATTATTACTAGGTGGCACTACCTGACGCCATGACTAGATAAACATTAGGTGGCGCTGACCGGATGTAAATTTCGATAGTACCAACCAGCAGCTAATATCCGTATCTGCTGCACGGTCTGACCAGCAAACGTAGCAGTCGATTCCACAACGTAACGGAAAACAGACCTGTGTCGCAGCTAATAAAATTACATAATGCACTCCAACGGCTCAAAATTCCTTCATTTTCATAGGGTTTTGGAAGAAAATATTGAAAGGCGCCCCCTCCAACCAACTGGAGGCGCCGGGGCGCCCTTTCCAACAAGAAATCCTGGATCCGCCCCTGTAATGAGCAACATCTATTTCACATTAGGGAAATTTCTGATTACAGAAAATCGAATCGTCTATCCTCATAATGAATTTCCAGCGACATTAGAAATTATTCAAATTTAACTTTGAATTAACCTTGACAATGAAACAAAATACACTATAAAACAAATCTTCTAACCAGACTTGGTTTAAAGAAGTTTAGAAGGACGGTACAAACGTCGATGATGTGTACATTAAAACAGTAGAGTCTCCAAATTTAAAATACATCTTCCAAAATCAGAAATGACAATTTGAAGTGCCACACCAACGCATTGGTTTTGGTGAAAGCTAAATTAGACAGTTAAGTACCCTAATATCACCCATTTAAAACACTTCCCATTGAAACACAATAAAAGCAAATTTCCACTGATTAAACCGCATTTTACTCTGTAATTGAAGTAGTAAAATAGTTTCAAATATTAACAATTCGAAAGAAATCGTACGGACCTCTGATCATGAGTAGTACATTACAGTGTAGGTGGACTATTCAATAAATGACTCTTGATTGTCATTCATTAGATTTTGTAGTGTCTGTAATTTGAAACTTTTAAGTTGAAATCTTGAAACAAAACAAGAAAATGCTTTTAGATTAGGAATTGTAAACAACAAAATTTGAAAACGAAGTTTATCAGAGGAAAAAACCACTTTCACAGGGTCGGGTTTTACAGCAAATCCAAGGTTATGTATCTCTAACTGATCAAATTCAAAGCCGTGATGAAATGAAATCTGGTGACATTTTCTTGACCAAACTGCTTAGTTTAAAATTTAAATAGATCATTGTCTGGAAACACTGAAAACCGGTTCCCTTTGAATAAAGAAAATTGACGTCAATTTTGAGGGTGAAAAGTCGATTGAAAGCAAGGAAACTAAAGGGAGAGTTTTTGTTCAAGAAAGAAACACAGCGTGAAATTCTACGGTTCCCAAGATAAAATCCATACCTGGAGCTCAAATGTAAAACTGTAAATGTTCATTACACAGATAAATTCTCTTCTGCTCTGAGGACGAAAATAAAAACGTGATTAAATAAAAAGAAAAGTGGTGATTAGTCTCAGTAATGTTTCAGATTGAATATTTCCCCTTGAGATCTCTTATAATTGAATTCTCTTCACTCAATCTTCCGTAACATTGTAATTAGGTCAGAGATGATAGAATCAAAATATGAATCCGAGTGATTTCTGCGGAGCGAAAGAGCAAAATCAAAGCTGGGTCACGGGTGGGACAACACATTTCAAAGATTTTAATATTTTTTACTTTAAAATATTTCAGACAATCGGATTTCTCGAAACTAATTAAAATTTGAAATTTTGTCTTTAAATGGGAATTTTCAAAATAAAATTACCTTACATGAAAACCAGTGAACGTAGAATTGTTTATAAATAAATCATTAACAGAAAATAATGTATAATAGTCAAACATATTTTCTAGTTGAATAACATTGGTCTATTACTAAAAAAACCCCACTAACATACATAACTATCGAATCTAGTATTATTGTGTGCTGATATAAGTGTATTTCTTGTTGATTTTTTTTGTTTAGCTGAGTTATTTTTGCTATGAGATGATGTGAGCGTTAAACAATCAAAATGATAGACCAAAACGCAAAAATATTTGTACCATAAATACTGTAAATAAAATATTGAATTGTGTTATAACTACATATCGATTTGGGTTTTTTTCTTATTAAATTCTATGAATTATACAAAGATGGTAGTCTTATAAACAAAATACGAGAATACTCAGCTGGACCCATGAAATGAACAAGCCTTCCAACAGATTCAAGTTACCATGATGACAATTACGTCATTAAATCAATGACGTCGTAACATAAACTCTTAACGTTTTGAACTTTTTTGTTAAGATAGTTCGAAAATGCGCAAAGTGATACAGAAAAGTGATGCAAATGTTTTAGTCTTGGATTCCCTAAAATTGTCATATTAAAGTGGAATATCTCTACACTATCACGTGATCAAATATTTCTACTTTATTTGGACAAAATTGTTACTGGAGGTTTTTCCAAATTCAAATTCGAATTTGTTTGATTCATCAAATTTGTTTAATTCGTCTAATTCATCAAATTCGTCTAATTCATCTAAATTGGAAAGTGAAAAGGTACCAAAATAAGTAGGATTACTATTATTAGTATATCAGTAGTAGTAAATTGGCTGAAAATGGTTTAATTTTTGATGAAATTTACTAAAAATGGTTTTACCAATCCTGTCCAATTAGATGAATTATACGAATTAGAGTTTGAATTAAGAAAATCCTCCAATGTGTCACCCAAGTAGTAAATGTACTGGACAATTCAGTGTCCAGTGTTGTTATTGCAAATGGTATGAATGTCCTTTTTTGTCCCATGTAAATTAATGTACTTAGCCACATTATAGTGTAGAGATGTTCCATTTTGATATGATCATTTTGCGGAAATCCGAGAACTAAACTGTTTGGATCACTTTTCTGTATCACTTTTTGCACTTCCGGTGGGAATTTTCTACGCCGGTCTTACCTCCTGTATAATTTCAGACAAATAATTGTGTTTCAATTGTAATAAATTCCGATGTGATTGTTGTAAAAATGAGACAAAGTCAGAATTCAGTCTTTTTATCAAAATAAGTCATTGATACAAGAGGAAATGGGAAAGGAACTGAATTTGATCTAAATTTCATCTTGAACAATATTGACATTTTTTGTGGTCTTGTGATGAAAGTCTGTTTCTTGTGTCTGGAAAATTAGGCAAATTTGGTAGATTAGGTGAGGATGGAAATAAGAAAAACCTTCATTACATTGCAATATGGTTGTAACTATATCCATCCTGTGCACAGATAGAGTGATGACATTTTGTATCACATCCTCTGTGTGTCTTTAAGGAATTTTTCAATATGGTTCTTGGTCATCGGATCTGAAAGTCAATGTTTTGTGCAGAGTAAACAGGACCATCCGGACTCTTAAATAAGACTACAAAGTTCCAGTAACCCGATCAGCTTACGAGTCTTGTTGGTCCACTTTCGCTGACATGATGCTATTTTTTTCTAAAGAAAGTACCTGCTGAATACAAGCATTGCGTTAAGAACACATCCATCACACCAAGGGGTGGTTTTTCGTCTATTTTTTATTTTTTCATCCATGCATGAAATTTAACTGTTGCAGAGCTGTATATTTATCGGCCTAATCGGACCAAACTACCTGTTTAAAGGAAACACCCAGGCAAAGTAAAACGTATGTCATGCAACGACAAGAAATGAGAAATTAATTGGAGAGAACTCTACAATATGAAAAATATTTATTTCAACCCATTCCTAAACTAAACAATTTTATTAGGCTCAATTCAAGAACAAATGTCATTACATAAGGACGATCTGGAAATGAATGTAATAAAAAATGAATAAAATATACCAATAAAAACACTAACCGGAAATTATTGTGATTCAGTAGTTATATAACACACTTTGTATTCATGGATTGGACTCGACCCTTCACACAAAGCTTGTATCAAACGTCCATTGTGAAGGGCCTCAATGACCCGACAGCCCGCTTATATCAGTGTCTCCTGTAACAGCTTATTGAAGTTAATAGGAAGATACTGTCACATAATAAACAACAGCGACTGAAGTCAAGGTTTTTCTAAATTCCTTTACTAATTAGTCCAAGTAGACAAGTAACAATCCACAAATATGTAAGTTTTCACCATAATTAAGTAATTTAAAACCAAATTATTGATTTTGAATTAGCAAATTCATATTTGTGCCAATGATTTTTCCATAAATACGTTTTTGTTTCATGAATTTATGGTGTTAACATGTTATCTATGAAATGTTACTAATTAGTCTAGATACACTAATTATTAAAGTAATTTAAAAGAAAACTCGATTGTCTTCACTAGCTTTGTCAGATTTAGATAAGATATTATCTTGACAATTTCTTTCTGTATTTCAACAAACATGTCAATGGGATAGCTAAAATTTGTGTTTGCATACAACCAAGTCGGCAAGCATGATAAAAAGTCGAAAGCAATAGATTTAAAAACAGTCCAATATCCAGCCAAAACAACTGTCGTATTTTGTGACCAATAAAATTCCAACGTTGTATCTTCTACTCAAACACCAGCTCATCAAGTATTTCCATCTTGCCAAAAATAAAGAGGCATGTCCAAACACGTTCCTCATGCACGTATATTTATTGCAAGAATTCAACGGTACCAAGACAAATATCTGAAATATCTTTAACAACTCAACTGAATTTAAATTTCAAGAGAGACACACATAATCCATTGGTTTTCATGGCTGGATTTTCTCTGTGAGTCAATAGCAGGATTAAGAAATGTTATTGGAGTGAAGTGGAGCAGTCTGCATTCAGCCCTTGTCCTGTACTTAGTTGATAGGTCTCTGGTGGCCATTGTGTGAGAAACAGGATTACAGGCTTAATGAAAGCATTTCATTCAGCACTGGAGCCTGTTCAATGACTGGATCTAATTCTTTGTAGAAACCTGTTAAATAGAGGCGGAAAATACCTTTAGATTTGCGCCGAGACTAACTTATGCCAAGTTTGAATTGATTATATTCTTTCATTTCAACCCTTCCTTCCCCATTTTCTCAATGCTTCATCATTTTAGACAGAAGGAAAGGGAGAGAGAGACAGACAGACAGACAGACAGACAGACAGACAGACAGACAGACAGACAAATATACAGAGAGAGAAAGGGAGATAGTTATACAAAGACACAGATACAGACAGACGAGGAACAACAAGTTCTCCAGAGCTTGGTAATGTAAAAGTGGAATTGTAAGTCTAAATAAAACAGAAGGATAGAAAAGTCTGTAACGGGAAGGCTGGACAGAAAACAAATGTTGGTTTTGAAAACTAGGCCAAAGGTCTATTTATCTATCTGCACACTAATTGGAAATTACATGGGGAGGTATTATTTCAAAGTGGTAAGGAAATACTAATCAAATAAACAGCTTTTACTGGGTAATCTGAGATAAAACCCAAAGTACACAGAAGGTCAGGCAAAATCATAACCATAAAAGAACCATAAAAAGTAAATGCTGTAGAGAAACACATTTGGCAAAGAACTTATTATTTCTGAAACAATGGTTTCAGTACTTGAATGGAAGATGGGACACAGACAGGATGATTTTAGTATTGGCAGTAATAGCTTACTAATTCGTGTGTATAATTAGTCTATTATTAATCCAGGTATTTGTCCTAATTATTTCACCTGGTCAATTAAGCACATTAAGTAGATTCCATAACTAATTCTAGATGTCTTAACTAAATTTGGTTTTATTTCACATTAGTTACGTGCTGAATGTATTATAATTTCCCTGCCTAAATGACCTAATGTATCTCAACTACTTAATCTGACTAACAAAGCAAGTCAGGGAAAAGAAAACATTTTCTGAAGCAATATTTATTTCCAAGAGGGAAAAGACAGAAAGAGTTGAACGACCTGGAGGGACAGATGGTACAAACTGATTTGTTCGTTCTGTTCTGAACTGTATCCAATTGATGTAATTTGTTTCTATTTCTGAAAGACAGGCTGGTTTCAACACAAAGAGATTAATTTCCAAGATCAGGGTGAGAAATCGTTACGTCTCATTTGCGAAACTTGACAACTTTCGAGGTTCTTCCTAAATCATTTTAGCCAGATCTTTCATATCTGACTGATTTGGTAGGTCTGGTTATTTTGGTAATCTTTTATTAATTGCAGTTATCATCTATGTAATTTAACTGAAATTAGAAACAACACACTGCCTCTTTTACATTGATTGCAAATTCTATCAAATCTGACGGATCTATCAAATCTGATAATAAACTGAATTACCAAAAAGCTAAAACTGTAAAAATTGACGCACAATTTCTCGGAAAATGATAAACGTTACAGGTTTACTTTACCTTATTTGAAGTTTTGTATCAGGAACTTTCTACAGGGCCCCACCCCTCTATAATATCCACATGGTAAGAACCAGAAATGGCGCTGCCAAGCAACACAATCCAATGACAACATTAGAGGTTTTCCTAATTCATGCCCTGCCTAATCTGCCTAATGTAGGCTAATTTGTAATTTTTGAATATTTCACTTTGACTAGAAATAGTAAATATACTATTAGTTGATATTTACTGATATAAATAATATCAATAAAATTGTTTGTTATCAATATCTTGAAATATATACAAAACTAGTTAGATTTCAAGAAAAAGATTATTATCAATATTACGGCCATTAAATTAGCCTAAATTAGGCAGGGAAAATTATTTGGAAAAACCTTGATTGATATCGTTTACTGCTACGAACTGAATGTGTAGAGTTGTGACATTTGTTTGCTAACACGAAATATTCCATAATACTGTCAAAACAATGTAAATTTATAGTCCATTAACAAAATTATCCCTCAGCGCAGAGATAAGCTGTCTTAGGCAAACATAAAATGTACGAAATACCTTGAACAAGAGGATTTACAACCCTCAGGTAAAAGGCCACCTGCTACCCTGCAGAAGAGGCAACGGAAAATAAAGGTCAGCTAATTAATTGTTTTCTGTGCATGTTCCATGTGGGAGTCAGCGAAGTCAAAAGAAACACGCCAACCCTTCATTTTACATATACACTCTAATTTGTTAAGTCTTTGCAGAGAAAAAAACTACAAATTTCCAAGGACAGTTGAATGAACCATTTCTTCGCACAGGGTTTCCAAACTATAACTTGGAAAAACTTCCCATATTCCCTTCTTTACATACACATCCTCTCGCATTTGTAACAAAGCTTTATTAAGTCTTAATGTGTTAAATGTTGCCTCTATTGCGCTTTTAAACATTCCTATGCACCGAGATAAAGCAATCCAGTTCATTATCACACAAAACATTCCAAAAATGACAGCAATGGTGTAAATGTTTTATGAATATTTATCTATTATTTATGAATATTCATTTACATACACGTTCAAAATGTATGCAGATACAACAAGAATGCCTTCCAATCAAAGGCCGAAGCGCCTGCTTCGCAAATAGTGGTTAAAACGCAAATAGCAACTGAAATGCAAATAGTTATTAAAACTTGAAAAAATGACAAAAATCTAAAAAAAATTGACCTTCAAATGACCTTGACCTCCAAATGACCTTAATCTGTATTTTGACCTTTGCCCCATTTACTTGTATCAAACATCATAACATGTGATATTAGTAGACGGCACTAAATTTTTTGACACTTTTTATTGCTGTGACCTTGAACTTGACCCAATGACCTTGATACTCACACTTGACCTAGATAATATGAAGATATACCACCATTCCAAAAGTAAAGTTTCTAGGTTAAGTGGTTCAAAAGTTATAGCCCAGACAGACAGACAGACACATACACACACACACACACACACACAGACGCACAGACACACACACAGACACAACTGAAAACATAACCTTCCCGCATATGCGGACGGTAAATATATCACCTTCATCACTATATCACCTTTGTCAAAAGTATCATGGAGGAAAAAATGTTCAGGAAAAATGTTCAGGCAACGAAAATGCACATAGGCTACACATATAATAAATAAACAAGAATGCCTTTCAATCAAAGGCCAAACTGCCCGCTTTGCAAATAGTCATTAAAACGCCATAAAATTAAGACATTGAAAATTCATGAAAAAATACAAATTGACCTTCAAATTACCTTGACCTTTGAATGACCTTGACCTGTCTTTTGACCTTGACCTTGAATATTGCTCACAATTAATTGAACATATGATATTGACAGATAACTGTAAAAAAATGTGCATTTTTTTTCTGTGAACTTGAACTTGACACAAAGACCTTGATACTCAAACTTGATCTAGATATTGTACAGATGTACCTCCATACCAAAAATGAAGTTTCTAGGTCAAGCGGTTCAAAAGTTATAGCCCGGACAGACACACAGACACACACAGACACGACTGAAAACATAACCTAAAAACTGATATTCCCTCAAGATGGAAACTTAAAATGATTATTCACAAAATTTTGTGGCACTAACATAAATTCTTACCAAAATTTCCCCTGATTTTTAGAATAACGTGGAAGATAAAAAAAACATCCAAGGATATAATTTGAAGGCGGAAGGTGACCATGTAACGAAACAGTACACGGAATTCGTATCAGTTTGGGAACAATGGCGCATCAAAATCACAGCGTGAAATTCTTATGTCCTTTCTTTTGTTCCAGACGTTTCCAAACTGATACAAATTCTGTGTACTGCTAAATGCCTGAAATAGGAGTGACAGTAGTTTCAGTGATCGCGAAGGCTGCTCCTAGAAAACATTGTAATACAAATAAATATTACAAGTTTATCCAAATTGGTTTTAATGTTCGGCATCAACCTAAATAGGCTAATCAGGCTACTTCAACAGATGTTGTAATCTCAGAAGTATATTGTTGTTTAATTGCAATTGAATATTTCAGTATCATTATTATAATTAAGATTGTACTGTTTTAAATCTTGTCCAATATTTGCCAATTTTGGTTCAAAAAACAAGATAACATAATAAGGTTAATAGGCCTAATTCCATTAAAACCTATTTAGAAAAACCCTCCAATGTGTTAGGAATAGCATAACCCTTCCATCACAAGTTATTATTGTGGTGACATAATGTACTCCCCCTAGAGTAAGCTAATGGAACTTTCTTATCGGGCTTTAACGTGCATAAATCCTATGTGTATTTTGTATTCTGATGAAAACTTACAAATGTAATTTCCCTAAATATTGAAGGAATCCGTTTAAAGGGATGGCAGGTATAGCTCCTGAAATGGAATTCATTTTGCGTCTCTGGAGTTTATGCTGTTTCTTTGATTCAGACAAAAGCGCCTAACCTAGGTTTTTCTTATTAGTTTCGTTTAGCTTATCTGCCAAATCTGCCTAATTTACCAAATTTTCCAGACATGTCAATTGACCTTCTCTGTTGCTAATATTTCGTCTCTGAATTGCAATCAATTAAAATATAAGCTTCTTGGTCATTTTTTGGCACAAGGACTGAATTTACTCTTGAACAATATTCCATCATTGGACTAAAATAAGTATTAATCTCAACTGAAAATTGTGTTGAAACAAAAGTCAGTTTAAAAATCAGACAGTTCATGTGTCTGGAAATTTGGCAGAGACTAAAATAAGAAAAACCCTCATTGTTCTCAAAATGAAGTGCCTTAACTAGACATTTCATCCTCTGATGTACATTTAGCAGTCAATATCATAAAGCTGAAACTTTTGAGAATAAATATACAATTATGACTAAATAATTAAAATGACAAGAGATCATTTAGCGTGCAAGGTTATTGTCCGCAAATGTGAATCCCATTGTGGAGTACAATTCCTCCCAGGGGCTGGTAACTGTAACTTGTGAGACAACATCGGAACTTATTTGTTTGCCTAAGAAAGGTTGTTGTCTCGTTAAGCAGTGAGTCAACATGGCCTCAGGCGCCTTCCATCCGTCCGCCCGTCTGTCTGTGGGTCTCCCTCGGGTCCAGTTGTCTCAACTTATTGTGACTGATGCTTGAACAGTCCCATTTATCGTATTAAATGTACGTTCGGTTCAGTGATACTTGGTATAGATCCGCCACCGGAGCATCAGCTCCCGCGGTATTGTA
>JBCAUI010532239.1:0-11259 GCA_038406195.1 Haplosyllis anthogorgicola | reverse complement strand
ACATGTACATACATTCAGCACTCAATAAAACAGTCTAAGGCCATACCACTCGTGTCTTATTATTTCACCCTTAGACAATCTGTGATGTCACAAACTGTCACAGCTGCTGAGAAGTCAAATCTTCATTAGCATAGGAGCCTCAGTCCCCTAGCAAGAGGTATGGGGCTAATAAGATTAGCTTTAAACATGTTTCTTTCCTTCATTTAAGTGACATTGTGTAATGCTTTCCTTTAGCTTAATTTATTTTGAATATATCATTGTAGAACACTACAGCTGTGCAAACATGGCCAGGCCATCCACACGATTGTTCTTCTCAAATGTTCTTCATGGTGGAAATGTAAAGTTCTGTAAAAGAATGAACAAAAAGAAACAAATAATGATTGAGGAGCAAGTTTCCAAACATCCAAGTGAGTTTGTATTAGATATTAATTCTGAAGATGATTTTCCAAATTTGGGACAATCAAAAAACCCTGCATTTTTAGATATATTCTCACAATTTGATGAGAGACAAGAAGCATCTAAACATAGCAAATATCTTCCAACTGAACAGAAAAAGAAGGGCAGTAAATGTGAAACTAATAAAAAAGTAGTCAAAAGATTCAAAAGAAGAAAAGTTTATAAAAATTCAAGTTTAGAGAGAGACAAACTTAGTGATGGGCAAGAAACACAATCATTTACAAAAGTGCAATCATGTAAATTGCCAAAAAGAAAAGAAAAAACTTCCTCCAAATATGCACAGTGGTTGAAGGCAAAAAATGATTTAAAGGTATGTTCAAACTTCAATAAATATGACCCACTCTTTCCTGAAGATGAAATCTGTAATGAGAACACTCTTGCTGAACAGAGCAACACTCCACTGCCAAATACTAATCCGAAACATGGTAAGAAATGTCAAGCAATGAAGAAATATCCTCAAGTTAGCAACAATCAAGAAATTGAAGTATGTAGTACAAAGTTACACAAATACAACATCTCTGTGGGAAATACATCCATGTTCTTTTACAGTGATCAGAATCAGATTGATTCTGACTACCTCAAAGAGAAAGTAAATGATGCATACAAAATTCCCCTACAGAATCAGCGGTTTTTGGTAAATGGTTCATACAGAGTGCAAAATTTTTCAGTTCAACCAAATGACAAGATTGAACTAATTTTTTTTCTGAGAGTTGGAGGCCGTAAAAGGAGGCAACATGTAAAATGTGTACCATGTGCTGTATGTTGCAAAGTATCTGATTCATACACTCATTTGTGTGATCTGTCACAAGAACCTGTCTTGGTAAACATACTGACTAATAAATATAATGCATCTGATGAGAGTTCCATTTGTGAGTCCTGTGAAAGAAAAGCCAGAGCAGACATTGCTCATGAGGAGACAATTACCACAACATCAGAATGCAAAGATAATGAAGACAAGCTGCTGTCTCATAATGAATGTGGTCTGTGCATAATTTGTAATAAGGACGCCAATGAAATTGGTAAGGGAAAGAAATATTCACATTTATCAGACATAAGTGATTCAAATGTAATAAACAAATTAGTAGAAATGTACAGTGACCAGTCAGCAAAAAATATGAATGAAATTCCAAGCACAGGTTGCATTTGTAAGCCCTGTCAGCGAAAGGCAAAGCGAAAATGTGATGCTGTTGAAGATGGCACCTCATTTAGTGCAGAATCATCATTTGGCAAGAAAGCAAAATTAGGAATAAAGTGTGCTCTTAAAGCCTTTGGAATATGTGATCAAGAAGGTGAAAAGCTTGCTACTTGTTCAGTTTCAAACTTAATGGAATGTTTTGGCACAAGTGGTGCTCATAATCTAAAGGATGGAGAATTACATTTGTGCCAAACTCACCATGCTAAAGCTCATAATTGGAAATTTAGAAAGAAAAATAATTGTTACATTTGTGACAGAAAGTCTTCTTCAAAATTTCGATCGATTTCCTTCTCAGAAAATGCATCCAAATATGCCAGCACTAGAGGAAAATGTCTGCAGCAAAGTATCATGTATACTATATGTAATCATTGCTTTCTAGCTATTCATCCTGCAGATGGGCACAGCTTGTTGAAAAAAATTATTGACAAGAATATTGTAGAATCAGACACCCAGTGTGAAGATCTTGAAATGATACATGCATATGCATTAAAGAAGGCATGTACATTTTTGGCAACTGAATTTATCAAAGATAATGCATGTCTCTTAGACACAGTATATGAATACTACTTAGATACAGCTAAAAGTTTACATTGCAAATCTTACACAGTTTGTACAAAATCTGACATTTGTTCACAGTTGAAGATAGAATTTGGTGAAGACCTTATTGTCTCAAATTTGACTGGTTGCAAATTTCCTATGCTTAGATGGAATAGAAATTCTACACAAACATCACTTCATAAATCTTTATTGAGGCAAAAGTGCATGGAAGAAGAAATGTGTCAACAATACAAGTTATTAAGTGATCAAGTCTCTGAAATAGACAATGCAAAAACACAGGTTTCTACACTGCAAAAGGCAAGTTCTACTGTTCGCCAGTTGGTAAAATCTGACACAGCGAAGATTGTGAGACTAGATACTGATCATGTTGTAAATATGGAACAACTGAATTTCAGATCATTTGCAGCAAGTTATGTCAGTACACATTTATGGAACTTTATATCAAACATTATTCTTCCTGAGACAGAATCAAAAATTCTCTCACAAAGCAATTGGTCTGTAATGCATGACAGTGTAAAATTTTATCCAATATTAAGCATTATTTCGATGTTGTACTATAACAATTCAGCTGGGAAATGTAAACACCCACTGCATCTACTACTTTCTGATATACTTGATAAGTACACATCATCATCTGACAAGTGTTTGGCAATATTTAATACACTTGGAATATCAGCTTCTGCAGACAGTCTAAGAAGGTACATAATAGAGATTACCACCAAAAATCAAAGAATGCCTTTAGAAGTAGACTTTACACCACATTCATTCAGAATATGTACAGTAGACAATATTAATCACAGATCAAAGCATGCTATTGTAAGAGCAACAGGTAATAAAAGAGGATTTGATGGGACTACAATTATGGCTGTTGAACCAAAACCAAGGTCTGTCAAAATGTGTGATGATGAAGAAACAAAATTTTCTAGAAATGCTGTTCAAACAAATGACAGGCAACTGGTTGTTCAGCTAAAAGTAGGTAATTACCAAAACATTAGCACCTTCTTTTCATCCATTGCATGTTCCATGCTGTCTAAATTAGTTAAATGCCAAAGATCCAATGACACTTGCCATCCAATTAAGTTGGATTTTAAACAGTTAGAAAAACAGGCATCACTAGAAATAGAGAAAGCTATAAGGCAGGATATAGCAACAAATTTCAGAATTTCTAAAGTTTCTACTCGGGTCAAAACAATTTGTTTGAATCATGGAATAAGTTTGCATAAAGAGACCACTACCCCAAATTTTCTTTACTACTTAGCATTTGTCAGACTTTCAAATTGTGTCTTAAAGGTATATGATTACTCTAATGGTCAGTATAACATCCTCTATGACTTTACATGTGCATTGAACAATCCTGAACAGGAAAGACAAATCTTTGTTCTCAAACAAGATTTAGAATTTTCAGCTCTATTGCAGAAAGACTTGTTCTATGATGAACAGGACTTGATCAAAATTTCTGAAGAAGGCCTTTGCTTCAAAACAAAGGGGAAAGCTATGCCACTTTATGAAACAATTCTAGATGATGTGTTCACACCAAAAACATTCCGTGAAAGATCACTGCATGAAAGCCTGCTTCCACCAGATTTTTATGATATCAACCCTGATGTAAGTCTTACTGTCAACAGTGTAGACATACCACCATCTGATTTTATTGAAGTAACTGATGAGGAAATGACAACATTTGATAGTTTCCTAGACACTGTGCTATACATTTGTATTGCTCGTAAATTGTATTATGAAAGAGAGAAAGACAGTTGTGTGCCAAGTTTAAAGACATTTTTGTCAACTCTTACCAAGCCAGAAACAGAGTGTTCAAATTTCAAGTATGTGTGTGTGTTGGACAAAAATGCAGATTCAGAGGAAACTATGAAGTATGTCTTGGAAAAACTTTATGTTGACATGGGAGTAGGTAAAATATTACACTACCTACTTGTGGTTGGGGATGGCAAGACCTATGATAGAATCTTGAAGCTGAAAGAGAAACATAAAGATTACTTTGGATGGGTATGTGCTTATCCTGGAGATTGGCATATTTTAAAAAATTTTGGTTTGGCTTTAATGAAGGTATATGGAGATAGTGGCTTGAAGCATCTGATTGAGCTTTTCCACAAAGGTGCCACTGCTGCTTGTGTTCAGGATGGCACAGACTTTGATAAAACCTTATCATTTTTCCTTCAAATTTTTGAAGCAATGTTTAGGGTATTTTTTCAAATGTTTCAAAATGAGGAAAATGCTGCAGCTCTGAGTCAAGACACGGAAAATAAAATTCTGGAACTGTTGGCAAACTGGAATATTTCTTTGCTAAATTCTGATCAACGGAAACCATATACTGAACAAGCTTGCTTATTCAAGCAGATCATGGTGACATTATGTGACACCTTGTGTGCATTCAGGACATTTATTAGAGAACGAAGTAACATCAATGAGACACTTGAATTCTGGTTAAACTTCCTTTTTCGTGACTGTGTCACTTATTTGGGATTTTACATGGCCATAAGAATGGGAAACTGGTCTCTACGTAATTACTGTTTAAAGAGAATGACACCCATATTTCATGTAATTGGTTCAACATTCTATTATCGGTTGATCCCTCAGCACTTAGCTGATACTCAAATGTATCCAGAGCCAATAAAATCACATTTAGCCGACTCTGCATGGGTGGCCAGCTTTCTTGGAAACAATTTCCGTTCTGTAGCACTGGATGAGTCACATGAAATGGCTATCAATAAGGATTTACAAGGAGTTATCAATTCCTGTGGAGAGACCTCACTACACTCTTATATCTTACATGACCCCTCGATCACTAACATTCAAAAATTTTGAAAATCAAATATTTCAAAACAAATACTACTCAAGTTCAAATGCACATATTGAAGAAAGCCTGATCACTGTAAATGAAAGAAATATTACGCTATATGAAAACAGATTAAGCGACTGTTTTACTGAGGTGGATAATTATGAAGGACTTCATAATTTATTCACAAAAGAAGTTGCAAGTGGGAGAATATTAAATGATCTGAAATGTTTCTTTTCCATTGGTACAACTGCACTCCAAGATTATGTTGATTGTTATATTCTGAAGACAAAAGAAGCATTCAAAGGCAAAAGTGGTGCATATGCTAAATACAAGTTGCATACTTACATGTCTCACAAAAAATCAACAAAAGCTCAAGATAAAAAGACAATTCGAGTGTCAGCTCAAGATGCAAATGTGATGAAAGTACAAATTCAGTGGTCAGATACTCACCAACAACCTGTCAGCTTAATTAATAAGCATGTTAATATACCATCAGCAATTATGTCAGATGACATGAAGAGACCCTACAAAAGTAATAAATCATCTGTGAAAGCCTTTTATGTCAAGAACTTCCCATCAGCATTTACTTTCAATCACATATCAGAACAGATCCATTGCCAAACTGCAATATTAGAGGGGATGTTTATTATTCGAACTTCTCCTACCATAAAACACAGATATCTTCACTCAAAGGAAAACAGATTTTGGATACCTTTCAGTGCATATGCATGTCAACTATTTGCAAAGAAAATTGTACCCTATTTTCATCATCCACACAAGTGTACAGAAGTGCATGTTGTTTTTGATTGTCCAACAAATGATACATTGTATCCAAAGCATTTTGAACAGTCACAAAGGGACACTGAAGCACTTCCTTTGTTTGAGGAAGTTAGTGATGATTTACAAATCCATGCAGATTGGAAATGGAATGTAGTACTGTCAGTTCGAAAACAGAAACATGCAATTGTGAGATATTTAGCAAAGAAACTCCTTGAAATTGCAAAGAATAAGTTGAATTCCAATGAAAAACTTGTTGTCAATGTAGGTTCGATGAAAGTAGAGGATAGTGATCCGAAGTCTGTAACAGGTGGTGGTCAGATAAAAAGGGAAACCTCATTTGTAAACAATCATCGTGAAGGTGATACACTAGTGTGGATGCATGCCTCTACAGTTCAAAATAATGTTTTGATATATTCAAATGACACAGATGTGTTACAGATAGGTATGCCATTAGCACAGTCAGAGCCAAACAGACAGTTTATCATACAAAGTGACAGTAGCAAAGGAGGCTACAATTATACAAATGTTACCAAACTTATGACACAGATTAGTAAATGTGCAACCTTCAGTTCCATTGATGTGTCAAAAGTACCTAATATTTTACAAGGACTCTATGTTTTGACTGGATCTGATTGCACTTCATATTTTCGTAATCATTCAAAGACGGCTTTTTATGAGTCTTTCTTCAAAAACAGTGACTTTATTTTAGAGAATGGTTCCTTGGATGATTTATCAGCACAGACTGGATTTAATTCATTTTTGAAGCTTGTTGGCTGTACCTACTTTAGGTCTGCTAAAAGTCACATCACATTAGCTTCTAATCCAAAAGACTTCTTCAGTTTATGTTGTGAAAGAAAACCAGACATGAATCCACTTGATGAATTAAGTGAATGGATGACACAGATCAAACATGCAATTGTTTTGAAGAGGTGTTCAGATGAACACTATCCGCCAGCTACTGATGCACTCAAGTATCATTGGTTGCGTTCAATGTGGGTACTACAATTATTGAGACAAGCATATAATTCATGTGTGCAGTATCCAGACTGCACATTGTATGGATGGAAAGTAATGAATAATAGCTTAGTGATTATTTGGGACACAGTTGAAAACATCGAAAAATACAATTTTCAGTTAGAACTTTGGACACAAGGTTGCCACTGTAAGAAGGGTTGCTCAAAAAGATGTGGTTGTCAACTAAAAAGCAAGTATTGTAAGCCTGGTTGTGATTGTAAAGCAAACTGTTTCAATTGCCCTTCTCAACTTAGACATGTTGGAATGAGTTTTGATGAAATACCTGTATCAGACGATAGTCAGATTGATTCTAGCATTGTAGCTACATCAAGTGCACAGAATCCTAAGCATTGCTTGACAGATGATGAATGGGATAGTGATGATAGTGAATATTATGATGAATCTGATACTGAAAGTGTAATTCAATTAGACAGTAATGAACCCAACTATGAAGAAGATATTGCTAATCGTGCTAGCCAGAATAGTAATATTGATGAATTTCCACTGAGTCAAGGTAGCCAAATTTCACTAAATTCAATAGAGTCAAATTTTCTTTTTCCATGATGATGTGTTAAGATTCATTCCCATAAAATATAAATAATTACTTTCTGTTCAAATTGTTGAAATATATTCATATTCCTACATACAGTTGATTATGTATAATATTACATATAAGTTTACTTAGTCATAAGGAAATATACTTAATCTGTAAGTTAAAGAGTCTGTACAGCATGGTGTCCAGACAATCTTGCAGAAAAGTGAATTGTTGCTAAAGTCACATACATAAAGATTACACAAACACAATCTGGAAGTTAGAGTCTGTACAGCATGGTGTCCTGACAATCTTGCAGAAAAGTAAAAAGTCACATACATAAAGATTACACAAACATAATAGTCACAATGGAGAAAACGTACAGGCCTGTGATCTTCAAAAAGGAGCCACCCAACAGTATGCTCAAATTGCTGGGTACACTAATTAAGGCCAAGCATCACCAAGCCCAATCATGTGGCATGAGTCCACAGAGGATTCTGAAAGTGAAACCCCAATTGCTGATGCAAATTGACCCACAATTGCTTAAAATGGAGGAACCAATTGATGCCACACTGATCTACCAATGTGTGGCACAATATTATGAAGGGGTTGTATTTCAGCTGCTACCTTCATTCTTGGTCTTGTATGCATCTGCTTAAAGTACATGGACAGACTTCAGCAAAGCCAAAAATGATGTTAGCAAAGGGCTTGATGACTATGCACTGTTGAACCTAAGCAGTGCACAGCACATCATCACTGAATGGATTCAGATGGCAGAAGATTCCCTTGTAGCTCAGGAAACTAGCCCAATAACTGAGAAACCTACAGGGTCTTCTGATCCACATCATCCATCTCAATGGGTAAATGGTGTGCGCATGGTGAAAGGTAAGCATGACCCAATGTCAAACTTTTACCCTTGCACCATAACATACAAGGGAAGGAAATATGCCTCTTCAGAGCATGCTTATCAGTGCATCAAGCTTCAGAACACTGGTGCACCTCTGCACATTATTGATCTGGTTGCAAAGCAACCAACTGGAAGTCATGCCAAGAGGATGACAAAACATTTGACACAAAACCCACAGTGGCATGTAAAATATGTGCAGAAATGGCAAATGCTAAAGTTGGATGTGATGAGAGACCTGCTGGACTTGAAGTGGCAGATGTGTGAAGAGTTTTCTCAGCATTTGATCCACACAGGTATTTCTCAGATAAGTCACCCAGTGGCTGACCCTTTCTGGGGGAATGGATCAGAGAATCCAATGCTGAAGGGAGATGGAGCTGATTACTTCAGCATCCTTCTCATGCAGTTGAGAGACAGAATGTGTCCAGCTGGTATCCCCATCAAGTACTGGGTTACACCAGTGAATCATGGGAACAAACCCAGTCCACAGCTAAAGCTCAAAGAGTGGAAACTACCTCCACTTACACAAAGGATTGCTGTGTTGGGTGACTCCAATCTGGCTCGCATTCCACCATTTCAACATGAGAGCTGCCAAGTGGAGTCATATCCAGGAGCCAAGATGTACCATCTTGCTCATTTGCTGCAAAACTACACTTGTGATGAGCAGGTACCAAGGTGCATCATTTTGAACATTGGTCTAAATGATGTCACAAGTAGTGGTCAAAACATATCGGATGACATGAAAAAGCTCCTACAAATCCTGGAAAAGAAGTTCCCAATGACTGAAGTCCACTTCGTACCAGTTCAGTTGCACAGGCAGCAACGTCAGGAAATACAAGTGAGGGCTCAATTGCGGTCTCATTAATTCCACCAATGAGTCTATTGCCACACTCAACACTTGATGTTGAGTATGATCACATCCACTGGAAGCCCCACTGTGCCAAGGCCATGATTAACAATTGGTTGCTGGCCTTGTCCACAAAATGATACCACAGAACTGTGTATGAGGGTTGGGCACGAGATCACATCCATGGGCATATTCATCAATCAGAACTGGAATATTGTAGTGCTGTGCTGCAGTGGAAATTGGGAGGCCTGGTAGAGTAGTATACAAAGCTGCTCTATGGGTGGTGTGCAGCCAGGTTCATAACAATTCAGCACTGCAATTATTTCAGTTCACTGTCATTAGAGAAGAATTGTTAAATGTACTTTATTCACAATGAAAGTGTGGAGCTTCTTGTACAATGGCGTAATGTCGACTCCAGTGGTTTCACACATGTGAATAAGGTATATCTAATAGTTCTCCTCAAATGACAAACTAAACCCGGATTGTCCCATAAGAACTGAATTATTGTAGTGCTGTGCTGCAGTGAAAATTGGGGAGCCTGGTAGAGTAGTATACAAAGCTGCTCTATGGGTGGTGTGCAGCCAGGCTCATAACAATTCAGCACTGCAATTATTTCAGTTCACTGTCATTGGAGAAGAATTTTTGAATGTACTTTGTTCACAGTGAAGGTGTGGAGCTTCTGGTACAATGGCGTAATGTCGACTCCAGTGGTTTCACACATGTTAATAAGGTATATTTAATAGTTCTACTCCAATGACATTAATTTTGTAAACATATAGAATTGTTCTATTGATATTTATTTGTTTCAATTTTACATCAATTCACTTTGTTTGATAAATGTAGTGTTTTTATTTGGTTTACTCTCTTTTTATGTTAAAAATGATGACTTTTTTCATTTAATTTATTGATTTCACTGTTATATTTTTCAATAATTTATAGTTCATTTGTGTATTATTTTATTGTTTATTGATGTCTTTTAATTTTCCTTCTTGTCATCAGAATTATTGAATGTACATTATTTACAAATGATGAAATTGCTGGTAGAATGGCATAATGTTGGTTCCAGTAGTCTTGATCTTACAAATAGAGTACACCCAATTCTCCTCTGACTTTAATATATAAACAAATTGGACACATTTACAACAAACTGAAATCAACATTTAATAACTGGCACCTAAATTTTATTCCAGAAACAGGCCCCTGGTGAAAATTAACATACATTTTTGACTTGCTGAAATGTAGCAACTTAATACATAATGAAAAAAATTATACTTTATGAATATACTTTGTCCTCAAATGACGTTTTGCAAACACATATAAAATAAATAATTCAATTGTTCACAGTGAAAGTGTGGAGCTTCTGGTACAATGGCACAATGTCGACTCCAGTGGCTTCACACATGTGAATATCGCATTATAAATAGTTATCCTCAAATGACATTGATTTTGTAAACACATATAGAATAATTCAATTGTTCATAGTAAAAGTGTGGAGCTTCTGGTACAATGGTGTAATGTCGACTCCACTGGCTTTAGACATGTGAATAAGGTATATTTAATAGTTCTACTCAAATGACATTGATTTTGTAAACACATATAGAATAATTCAATTGTTCACAATGAAAGTGTGGAGCTTCTGGTACAATGGCGTAATGTCAACTCCAGTGGCTTCACACATGTGAATAAGGTACATTTAATAGTTCTCCACAAGTGACATTGATTTTGTAAACATATCTATAATAATTCAATTCATATATTTGGATTCATTTCACATTTACATCAATTCATTTTATTTTAATAAATTTAGTCATTTTACAGGCAACATAAATATATTTCAACTATAAATATTACTACACATGACACTTGCACATAACATTTTACATTCCTTCTACAACATATGTCCTTTTTAGGACAGGACATTAGCTTAGCTAGCTTGAGATCCTGCGGTGCTGACAGTAAGGATGGTAACAATAGGTACAAGAAACATACTTAGTATTGCTACTGTTACTAAAATGTAGATGAGTTCAAATATATTGTAATTCATTTCAGAAATGTTTTGATTCTAATTTTTATTCTTAAAACAGTATATATATATATATATGTCGTGAAGTGGCTCTTTATTTAAAATAGATAGTGACGGGTCATCCTCACAATTCGTATTGGAATAACATGCAGG
>JBCAUI010532228.1:0-11260 GCA_038406195.1 Haplosyllis anthogorgicola | reverse complement strand
CCAATTTGGCAAAAAGGCATATAACACGACCGATTCCATAGGCTGCTTAAAAGCAGAGCTTTAAATCAGCCAAAAATGTGTACCTTGGCTTTCTATAATTCCATGCCACATGAATAATACTGAGAATGTTTTACTAAATTTGAGTTTCATTCTGTATTTTGACTTGCTAAATGTTACGCTTTCCCAGAGAAAGATATCACTCTAATAAATTTGTGAGCGATTCTTTCTTGTGTCCACATATTCAGGCTGGGAAATTTAAGTCCGATGTCCGATATTCTCGGACAAAATTGAGAAAAATCGGACATTATTTACCTAAATGGAACAAAATTTAGATTAAATTCTACAGGGGAAAGCCAATTCTGTCGGACAAAAAATTTAACTTGTTTCCCAGCTTGCATGTTGTAGATTAATGAATGTAGATTAAAAGACACAAGTATCTCCTTGGGGAAAAAAACAAGGAGACACTTTGACTGGGGCATGCTTCATTATCAACTGAGTTCTTGTTTCGGAAAGGCCTTTTCAAAACGACTTCGTGCTTTATCTGCTGTTATCACTGGTGCCTGAATCACACGCCACTCATGAAATGCCCCGTAAGGAAGTATTCCCTTCTAAATTCTGCTTAACGAGTACAGTGGAACTTCTTTTTGGGCGGGCCTTCTTTTGCACCAAAAACATCTCTTTGCACAACCATCAGACTCCAGATGCAACACATTCAGTTTCACAGAAAAGAACCTTTGCAAGACCACCACCCCATTGACGACCACTTTTCTTCCCAAAAAGGAAGGTCTACTGTATCTTTTGGATACTGTAGTCGCTTGAAATAGCACTTGCTTGTACCATTGCTACATCAAAGTGTGTGGCCGTGAAAACAGTTTTGTTGAATTGTCGCCCGAGTCAAGGTTCACGGCAGAATAAACATTGCTGTTCACTTTGAAGTTGCAGCTGTGTTGAGTTGATCTGATATAATACATGGATCTCGGCACGCCAAAGAGACAATTTGTCCATACATTGTCGTGAGGCTTTGTTTGACCGCATACCAAATGTGTGCTTCCGATACATTTCCAATTTCGTTCAAATGTGTCATCAGTTTGTTCCAAAAGAATTTTGAAGACGTGGTTGATGCTACATTTGGGTCAACGAATGCACTGCACACCCATTCATAACATACAGAATCAAGCAGGGTGTACCACATGGCAATTTCCATAATATACTTTATTCAGTTCTTCCAACTTCTAATATTCATTGAATCTAGGATTCTCTGCACAAGGCAATTCCTATTTTTTTCAGACTCGAGAGCAGAAACAGGGGCGGATCCAGGATTTCTCATTGGATGGGGTGGCCTTTAATTTTTTTCTTTTAAAACACCATGAAAACAGAAGAAATGTGGGCCATTGGAGTGGGCACTCGCCGACAGTTCCCCTCAAGATCCACCAAAGAGAAACCTTCAGAAGAATATCTTTCGCTGTTCATTCTAAAACGACAAATGTTCTTACCTGCCAGTTGGTTGACGTAGTCGTGTTTGGGCGTGTCGGTGTCGCAGGCGGTGGGCGACTCCCTGGGCGGGAGTACGGGTGCGGAGCACACCTGCTCCCCTGACGGCGTGGAGTACAGACCCTCCTCCTCCGGCACGGCGTACGGGTTCTCACCGGCTACCTGTAATAACAGCAGAGGACATCTGTAACGTTCTCATCTAATAAGGTTAAACATTTTAAATACCAATCGTTTATATACTTTAGGAAAGCAAATTGATAGCAACTGTTGCAGCATCTCCCTCGGGCCAGTGCTTAATCATTTTATCGAGGTGGTGCCCCTGTTTTGGACTTACAATGGTTAGATTGTTTTATTTTAACGGCTCATGCAAAGTGATCACGAAATTTGTAATATTAGTACCTGGTGCGACACTGAAGTTTCCCCACCCCCCACCTCCCCCAAAAGTGTCGTAAAAGATAAAATGTCTCAAGACAGGGTCATTTAATCTGGTTAAAACTAGAGTGAAAAAATGTCGTAAAAGGCAAAATGTCTCACAAGACAGATGTCAAGATGTGGTATTTTGTGGCACATACAAATAAATTTCAATTTGCGTACCTCAGCATAGTGTCCCTCAATACCCGTTGTATTGCGAGGATCCTCGATGGTGACTGTAGCGTAGGGTCCCTCGCTCTCTGGACCATCACTCACTTTGGCGTATGGACCGTCCAGGAAGGCTGTTTCGTCGTCGTCTTCATGATCGTCTATCGTGTGATCCACACTACAAATTTGTAGAAAATAACGCTTAATGTACATGGAATGAAATTCGATATCTAGTGATCCTGAAACTGAAGTTTGGAGTAAACTGGATACAATTCGTGGCAGTTTTATACATGAAGCATGCACAAAAAAAACCTTTGGTCCTACTTAAACTCGAACCTGATGGGTCTAAAACCAATTTGGTGCAAAACTTGTGCAAATGCTATCGAACTTCTAAAAACCTGCGAAAAAAGCCATCAAAATGTACCTCAAAGTTGATTCCCTTTGAAAATACTCATTTGAAATTTCATATGAAACTAACTATAGAAACGACCATGACCAATTTTCCATTTTCTATTGGCAGTTTTTCCCACAACGAACTGTTGTGGATGGGTACCAATTGATGGGTACCAATATGGTAGCAATATATTCTAATATTTTGTACATTTTCTATATTTTGCCATTGGCTTTTTATTATTTATTTTTTCGGGAAATATCAATAATCAAGTACGGATATATTCTTTGAATTAAGCTTGTAATATTGTCATCACTTCTCTCAGCGAAACTGTAAAATTTAGCAGAAGTAATGCTTACAATTCTTTTCTAAACAATTACAACAAACTGAATAAGCGCTCAATAGATTCAGCACGGGGTTTCTTCCTCGATACAGGGTTATTATGGAATTCAGTATGGTGTGACTTCAAGGATACACATACAATACATAACTAGATCATTTGTTGCCCTGGTGGGCAAAAATTCGAATCTTTCCACTTTGGACCTTGAAGTAAATTTATTTATTACTGTGTTTACATTCAGTACGTCATTCTGTATACTAAGTACTTTTGCACTTGTACTATCATTTACAGGGCGGGGGGTGGCAGGGCAGGGCAGGGCAGGGTGGGTATTCTCCCCCCCCCCCACATACCCACACACACATATGCATACACAGTGTGTGCATGCCCAGTGTGTGCATGCCAGGTGCATGTGTGCCAGGTGCATGCATGTCAGGTGCATGCATGCCAGGAGTGTGTGTGCCAGGTGCATGCATGCCAGGTGTGTGTGTGTGCTGGGTGCATGTGTGCCTGGTGCCTGCAAAGTGCAGTCCAAAGTGATTGGGCGGGGTGGGGCGGGGGTGGTGGGGTGGAGTGGGGCAGGGGGTGGTGGGACGGGGTGAAGCCCCATCACTTTGGACTTTGAACTGCTGCCAGATTTGCCAGTGTTTTCGTGGTTCTAGGATCAAGCCGAAGACTACAAAGAATCTTTCGAAAGCGAAAGATTCAATAAA
This sequence comes from Haplosyllis anthogorgicola, assembly GCA_038406195.1. Classification (NCBI taxonomy): domain Eukaryota; kingdom Metazoa; phylum Annelida; class Polychaeta; order Phyllodocida; family Syllidae; genus Haplosyllis; species Haplosyllis anthogorgicola. The sequence continues at coordinate 7,749 of JBCAUI010532228.1, read as the reverse complement.
CAGGGGTAACTTACCAACAAACACCCTCATACACACAACTAATCCCTCCTTTTAACCCCGTCACTTTGTTAGATCACTCTCGCTCTTTTTCAGAACACAACAATTTATCGCCTTTCGTCATGATACCAATTTTCCCATGAAACTTACTGGTTTAGTAACATCCTGTACTGATGTAAACTTTTTATCTGATCAGTGTTCTTTTAGACGTCAGTAAGAGTAAATATAGCGACAGTTTCAATATCTTTTATACCGTGCTCGTTAGCAATAGTATAAATTTTGGAGATCAAAATAATAGAATGCGTGTGTGTGTGTTTGTGTGTGTGTGTGTGTGTGTGTGCACTTACATGTGCGTACTTTGGTTCGCATAGTGATGGAGACGTTGCTTTTGTCTGTTCTGACATCAACTTTAGAATCGTTGATTTCTTCACCTGAAATTTTTACATATTACATTCAGTAGTAAGCCTCACCTGAATCTCTTGCTGAGTCTTCGTGCTTGTTTCTCCAATTCTTTCTTCTGTAGATCCACACTCGCGTACAGAGCCTTCGCATCTATGGATACCTGTCGGATGTACCAAATCGAACGCATTTTAGTAAAATAACGTTTAAATCTCAAGAAACGTAAAATAACGACCGAGTTTGCTGTGCTTATAAGCAGCTTGGGGTGATCATCATATGCATCAATCCTTATGACAATGCGTGTAGGATCCAAGGTAATGAATGATTTGCCACGGATGATCTAAACACAGAATTACGATTGCGAAAATCTTATGATAATTTCTGGGTGGAGAATTCAACACATTCCTGTTGGGGCCTATCATTCACGAAAACATATTGTTGCTTATTGAACTTTGAGTCCTTTTACCAATGACGACCGCTTCAAGGGAAAAAGGCAGGGTACATTTAGTCATCTGTGAATGACATTTAAACTTTTTGCTGAAGTGGAGTGTCACCTTTTTTTGTCACAACGAAAATAACTACCGAGACACTAAACTTTTTCAATCATGCATGGTAAGATTTTGACAGCTGACAGTCATTTCGACAAGGCAATAAATATTTTACGATTAGCACTGGCTTTATTTTCTGATGTGGCCAGACTTTTCTTATTTGTTGGATTACGTTTACCATATGGAGGAAATTTTTGAGAGCGGCGGTCGGAAGAAAAAAGATTTTAAAAAATTATATTTGCTGTATACTTTTGTGTTTTTGATTAAAATTCATGAAATTGATAATTTTTTCTGCAATGTGACAAGAAGTTGCGATTTTGGGCCATTTGGGCCCTCACTCAATATTTTTTTACCATTTTGGTTATGAAAAGAGAGGCCTAAGCATAATGTAATACATATTTATGGAGAAATATCCAGAGGAGCTTTCTGAGAAAAGTCAAGACAACAATAAATATATGGAAACGTAAACTGGAAGATTTCCAAATGTATTACAAATTTATTACGGAGTAAATCTGGAGGAAAATACATAAATAATTAATTGCACACTAGGTGCCAAAACTACCTCTGATAGTGTGTGGGGGTGGGGGTGAGGAAGAAAGGGGGAACATGATATGTGACGCTGATTAACAAACTTTTTAATAATTCTGCATATGAGGTAGACGCAGACTGTGAACCAGTTAGCTCGGAATGCTAAAAAATGCACGAAAATGCATCACAGGGAATGTCAAAAATGATTTTTATTTGCTTTTGCTGTGAAAGCAACAAGCCATCCCATTTTGGAGAGGTACAGTAGAACCTGCTTTAACAAGCCACTGCTTTGTGTAGCCACCTGGTATTCATGGCAAATACCGTATTTATTCCAATAGAAGCACCCGATGCTTAGACCTAATTTTGAAAGGGTGCTTCTATTAAAAAAATTTAAAATGCTAAATCTAATTATGGCTTAACATTAAATTTATGCAGATATAACACTGAATGATCAATACACTGTTGGTTAGCCAATGAGTTAAGGACATTAAAGACATTTCTGTCATACAAAGTTGTTTGTAAAATGTATTGATACCATATGACTTTTTCTAACTGTAAATAGATATCCAAGTCGAAAAAAAACATTAAAATTTATTTCCTTCCAAAAACAGGGGGGTGCTTCTGTTAGAGAGGGTGCTTCTATTCGAATAAATACGGTATGTAGCCTTGGTGTTTTCTTATATTTGCTCATAGATTAATAATTAAAATTTTCACTGCTTTGTGAGGCCACCTGCCATTTACGGCTGATTTACATGGGGAGACAGGGTGGCTCCTCAATGCAGAATCTGTTGTACTTCAATACTTCAACGTCAGAAAATACGGATAATACTAACACAGCTCCTGCTGAAGCTGGTATTTCCGTGGATCCTGCACCGCGGGTTTTGTTTACTGTTGATGTGTAATGTACGCACATAATGGGGTTAATAACATGACGTACAGACGGCTGAGTCGTGACCCACTGTTTGTACACATCATGTGGGGTACGGAACTGCTTACTGTAAGTTACACAAGGCTAAATACATATACACAGAGCTCCGTGGACCGATATTCTTTGACAAACTTTAGAAAATCTAAAATGTTTCGTCCGACAAATTCCGCATTTCTTGTTCCCAATCTGCATTCACTAAACTCGGGCGTGAATTTCCCTGCCTAAGAATCTAAGCATAGAAAACATTTTCTTACGTTTTTCAACATGTACTGTTTAAAGTCAGGTCAGTAATGCCATTTTACCGGTGAATCTGCATACTTTGTGCTGCTGTGCTAGTGATATGCATTGAGCACCCTGAGGGCTCTCAGCGCAGGATTTGCCCCTGAACTCACCCGACAGTCTGCACTTTAGACATGCCAATCTTTTTTCTTCTTATCGATAACAGGCTTGCTTTCAAACCCTCAAACAAGTGAATACATTCTGCTGCATATGAATAAACCAGATTCTGTGGCATGTATTACTTTAATTGCTTTGCTCTTATCGTGTACCGTAAAATACTGGTACACTATGTGATACAAGGGAAGCTGAGCTAAAAAATACTTCCTAATGCGACAACAACATGAATGTTGTGACAGAGCAATTGTACATGTATGTCTGGTGCCAAATTATGTTGCTGCTGCAAATAACGTCGACTCTACAAAATTTTAATTAATTACACCATCATTAATTAGGTACAATTTGTTGTTCATTTAAAGCTAAAATTGTTTGAATAATTGCTGTTTGTCAGTTTCTGCGTTGATCTCATTTCAGTGTACACTGTGGTGCATGTACCAATTTGTTACGAAAAATATTTAACGGACGGGTGTAAAACCGTCACCTGTCATAAGACGTGCATTCCGTGACCAGAAATTATATTTTGGCAAACACGTGCATGTATTACGACACCTCAATACGTAATTTAAATAGATCCCTTTTGGTAACACGCACAGTGACTCATTGCGGTCTACGGTAGTGTCATTACAAACACCAACTACTCACACACCACACAAGGTAATACAGTGAAATCTGTAACTTACGACCACCCTTTGGACCCGATTTTCATGGTCGGAAATAACAGGTGGTCTTAAAAATAGGTTTCTTTAAACAGAAATTAGTTTCGTTTCTGTAACATCTGGTCAGAACTAACAGGCGGTCTTAAAATACAGGGTTCACTGTATGAGGGCAACAAATCGAAGATATATTCTTACCTTATGTAAAGAATGTTGCTTCATCAATAGGACGTTGTAATAAATCGGTTCCTCATCATCAGACGAAGTTTCACCGTCATCTTTGTTTAGCGGAACCACATTATCATACATCTCATCCACACTATCCACGGAGCACATTGATCCTTTTGAATCAATTCGGTAATTTCTCTGCAGAAACTTTTGCCTTGATTTATCATCGCTATTCACATAGACACCCCTACGGTAAATCCCACTGGCTCTCTGAGGCAAGGGTGGTGAGTCCACAGATGGACTTCCAGAGTCTGAACTCTTACTTTTCTGATTCGTTTGCAGTTTTAATTTTCCGTTTTGCTCGGAGTCTTGACCCTCAGTGACATCTGTATTAGCCATTTCTGTTGCTCGATGGCCCCTGCGTTTTAACAAAGGTGGCGCAGATTTCTGTACTTTGACAGCTCTTCGGACACTACTCGGTGAAGCTGGCACCTTCTTCTCATCAACAGCGCAAGAACCGTAATACTCCTGTTTAAACTCCTCGATAGGATCTGAATCAGAACCGTTTGACGGTGGGTTGGTGTCCTTGCTTGTCCTCTTGTTTACGGTCGGGCCCTTAACACTGGGTCTCGGTGTAGGTATGGGAGGCCTTCTTCTTCTCTCCCCGGTGTTTGATTCTCTTGAATCTACACTGCTGCCTGAATCAGTTCTGTCTAATTTCGGGCGTAATAAAGCTTTCTCGTTATCAGTAAGTGATGACCTATTACCAGCCTCGCAGGTCGTCAGATCGTCTAGATTTGTCTCTTTAAACGTTGGAAGCTTGACCTCTTCGTATGCTGAGCTTGCTCTTGTTTTATCATGATTACGGCTCACCTGCTTTACTCTGTTTATCTCTGACTCACTTTTGTTTACTTCTTGCGCTGCCTTGTTGTTTACACGTGTTTTTCCGTTTGCATCGAACACTTTGCTACTAGACTGTACCATCTCTACAGACCGTATGTCAGTGTCACTGCTCAGTGAACCGAGGAAACTCCTCAAGTCTGACACCCCCTCGTGTTCCACATGGCTACCGGAGTTAGAAAACACACTGTCTTCACGCTCTAGCTTCTTCTTGTCACAGTCAAGGTCCGTTATGTCAACATTTTTATTCCATAGCTCCTCTTGCTCTGAAAGAGATTCGCTTTTCACTGAGGGCACATTGGTTTCTAACCCGTTGGTGTCCGCTGCCTCTCCACTACTATTAACATTACTAACTCTCTTGTCATTTCCTTTCACTGGTTGTTTGTCACTGTTTACAGCACTTTGTGAACCATGTAACTGATCCCAAATAAATCCTGCTATAAACTCTTGTTGTTGAAGCTCCTTTTTCAATTCCTCTATTTTCTTTTTACTTGCTTTGTAGCCTGACTCTAATTTTTCAGAGTCTGAGATATTCTCTAGCCAAGGAAGCTCAGGGACATCACTTGTAGAAAACTTAGCTTTCCAAGCTGACTGAAAATTCTGTTTCACAGACATTTTGATATCAAACGTATTCCTATTTTGTTCTCAGTCTACTACAATTCATATTTATTCCAATGCAAATGCGTTTTGTATCCAACAGAACGTGCGTTATTCCACCACTACAAATTCGTAACCGTTCTGATTTCCGGAAGAACAAAGGTGATTCTCAGTAGAATAAGTGGGTCACAGTATTTGTCATGAAACGTCGTATTCACAAGTTATTTTTAGAACACTTGCCGATGGATCTCCTCGTAACAAAGCCGTTACAGACGATAATTATGCATTTAATGTATCCAGAATGTAATTTTTTTGGTTGAAAGAGTTGCTTGTACAATTATTTTCCTTTGGAAATCCAATTTTTTGTGTTCTAAAAACTTCAGAGCGATAATTCAGTTCCTGTTTGGGGGATCAAATGCTTTAAAAACTTTTTATTTAAAATGAATTTCTCAATTTTAACGAGTAGAATTACACATCGTAATAACCTATGAGATAATAAACTATATTATTAACAATGGAAATATTTAATGACATTATGATGAAGAAGAAATATGAAATTAAAATGAAAGAAAAGTTTTTGAAGTCGTAGCGGGAAATATTTGAGCATCTGATATGGAGGTTTGAGTTGCACAAGAAAAATTTAAAGCAAACATGAGTTCAGAAAATTGGCCAGAAATTGATCTTGCTGAGAAGGAAAATAGAAGAGAATTGGTTCTAAGTGGTCCAGCTATATCAGAGAGAATAGAAAAGTCGGGAGATGTGGATCCAAAGCTGTACACCCTGTCAAAACTTAACTTTCTTGAAATCGGCAAAACATGTTTACACGCATTATCGCCCAAAATTAATGTGCTTGAAAACATGACTAATCTGATTTTGCAAGGGAATAAGTTGACAGAAATACCATCAACGATAAACCAATTGAAAAAGCTCAAGATTTTCGATATTTCACACAATGAATTGGAAGAACTGCCCCCAGAAATTGGCGAGATTCCAGAGCTTCACAGTTTATTTGTTGGCAGCAACAAACTTTCAGACTTCCCCACCATAACTGGCCTTAAAAATCTCCACGAGTTAGATGTTTCCAACAACAAATTGACCTCTTTACCAAATGGGATCAACAGCCCAGAACTGGCTTTGCTCAACAAGGTATCGGCAGCGGGAAATGAAATCACTGAATTGCCCTCCGAACTTCACAATCTACCTGTATTGAAAACACTTGATGTCTCCGAAAACAGGTAATTCAAGTTGGGACTACACATATGTAATAATACATATACATACAATATATGTAATCGAAGCCTCAATGATAACTCCACAAGTCTGCGTGCATGCATATCGTTGCGTCAGCATGTATGTGCAAAGGGTGTGTTGGGGGTTTGTAATCCAAAGTTCCTAAAACGCATCTATACAGGTAGTAAATACAGTGATTCGTCGAGTTGGGAGAAGGGCTATTTAAAAACTCGTCTGGATTTTATGCACCCCCCCCCCACATTTGGTGTTATTGACGGTACATGTTAGCTCATGTTATCTTTTTGTAGACTGACAGTCATTCCTTCCGACTTGAGCCAGTGCCATAAACTACACGTCTTCAATTATGGTGGGAACAAGTTAACTGATAAAAGGTTGGCTAAAATGATGGATCAGTGCAATACAAAGGCAGTACTTGGTGGGTAGTCAGTTGTCAGCATTTGATTCTGTAGCCTGAATTATGCATAGTCTTTCTGAAGAACAAGTCGTCTTGACGTTTTCAATATATTGCAGGAATCTACCTTTGGTTCCAGTAACAGCTTTGCAGTATGAAATAAATATATTATCTCTTCATACCAGCGAACCTAATAGGCCAGGTTCAGTTACATTTTCACAGGTATCATGTTCCAGAAATATATGTTGTATTATGTTTTTGTACAGATTATTTAAGGAAGATATATGACAAGGAACATGCACAAGAAGGCGGCAAGGGAAAGGGCAAAAAGAAGAAAAAAGGCAAGGGTCAGTACTTTCAGTCGTCAAAAGAGCGTTGTGAATACTTGTCACACAAATTTTTTTACTGATATTTGTTCCAAATTACCAATTACAATATCCAAACTTGATCATTTCATCTTGATCAGGAAAGAAAGAAGAGGAAGAAGATTTGTGCCAAAACGTGATGCGAGTTCTACATTTTAAAGAAACAAGTTGTGAAGTCAAAATTACACCGAGAGTGTTCGGTAAGTATCATACACCTGTGCCACTAAATGAATTTCAATTAAGGCTTTTAAAATAAATAAAAGAGTAGATAGTCTTGTGTGTCATCCCAATCGAGTGAAATTGTTGAGCAAAAGGAAATTGTGATGCAGTTCCTGCTTGTTTCTTGTAGATGTCCGACCGTATATTGTGTGCTGTATCGTAAGGAATCTAGACCTTCAGAAGACCAACAGCATGTTCAAGAATTTCATATCTCTCCAGGTAAGACACCTGTCCCTGGATAATTCGATCTCGGATAAATCGATATGCCAGATACTTCAATCAAAATTTATGCTTCACCCTACATTAACCACTCTGTTATTTTAGTTAGATTTTTTCACGTAAATAGAGGCACCAAACACTGGTTCTAGTGTTTATATTTGATTTATTAGGGCTTTCTACAGGTCCAACC
>JBCAUI010532217.1:0-11260 GCA_038406195.1 Haplosyllis anthogorgicola | reverse complement strand
TGCTTATATTGATATCCCGCTTATATCGATGCTATTTTCCCGCACCAAAAATATCGATATATCCGGGGAGGAGTGTAAACTACATTTTGTTCATATTTGATACACATATTCAGTGTTATATCAATATAATTGATCGTACACCATTTAACTGTCATAGATGGTATACCAATTGTATTAAACAGCGTACCGTTTCGCTACCCTGATCAAAGAAGGACTGAAACAACCTTTCTACGCAAATCACTTTACTCTTGAGTCTGTCTCGAACAACTGAGGCGCAGCAGCTATTCACCCCCTGCCCCCGATCCAAAAACTCCCTACTCTTTACATATTAGCCCAAATGCGCAGGTCTACCTTTCATCCAATGAAGTCTTTGCCAATGTTAGGTATGTAGGAGTCTCCTTCTTACGACATGCCATCCATTAAATGTAGAATCATCACAAATTTTCCTCACCATTCCACGGTATAAAATTGGTACCGGGCAAAAATTACGGGTTGGGTGAGTTCTTCTGTCAGGAGTTTGGATCATAAACTGCCGTAGGAACCTTATGGTTCATAAGGCAGTAAAAAGTAAAACACTTTTAAACAAAGAACCTTCCACAAGTAAATGAATGTACTTTCGGTTTCTTGTTCTCGATGGAGCGTGGCCCTGGGATCAAGCAGCAGATGTTATAACGCGGATGTTTTAAATATCTCCCTATAAATCGGTCTCCTGTGCCGCTTGCTAATCAAAACGTCATGCATAATGGCTGTAGAGTTAGGAAGTTTTAAACAGAAGCTATGTCGATCAATAATACCAGTTTGTAGAAGGCCTCGGACTTTTCCTTCGGGAAACAGGAAAATTTCCGGTAAATCTCTCTGGTCAGTAAATATTACTTTTTACTGATTGCTGGTAACCGGTTTTTGCTGCTATGATTGTTTTGGCATAGAGGAAAACTTCCTGTCACAAGCTATTTTACTGCACATAACATTTTGTGTAAACAGTATTTAATGTACATAGGACATGCACAATGGACAAAGTAAACTCAGTTACATAAGGTTTTCCTTAAATCTATCAGTTACCAGTTACTCAGTAACTTACCAGTAATTTTATTTGGCAAAATTTACGGACCGGTAGAGTATTTCTTTACTTTCCGAGGCCTAGTTTGTAGCTATTTTACCAATAGTCTGAGGCTTATTTCAATGTATTGTTGCTGTTGCTGTAGGAGTTCCTTTAAGAGAAACGCCCCATTTAAATTTTTGTCTAATATTGTGAAATGGCAACGTAATAAATTTGGGGATAGACAGGGGCGTCCTCACATGGTGCTTTTTCCTGGATTCGCTTCACACCACAGACATTTACATTATTAAAATGTATTCACAAGATGTGATCTTTATGTTTGAATTTACATAGTTAATTCAACAAAGTGTAAGACATAATCTGTTTCTTTGGCAATTACTGTATCGTTATTAATGAATCTTTTGGATTTTTTCCGAGAAGTGCGGGCAAACACGGGATGTTTAACTGGCAGTTTGACTACTTTCATAACGGCATGTTTTAATATGCTTTCACTTCTAATATTGGTAATCTGGGTTTTTTTTAGTTTCTATATGCAAATAAAAAATAGTATCGTTTGCACTCAATAAACAATATATAACAAGACTCAATATGATAAATGAATTATGGACCAAGGAGTTTCCGTTAAGGAATCTTACAATGGCTTAACCCAGTTACATTAAGTGAGATGCCTTAGGTCAACTAAATAAATCACTGGGACGTTCGTGTTTGAAATGGAAATGAAAAGTGTCGAATGGATACCAACAAATTGGTAAATTTCCCGTTCGCAGATTGAGTTCCGTATTTCAAACAAAATCTTTGGGACATGATGTCGAATCAGACCTGGACTACATGTGCGATGTTAGATAGTAGAATACAATGCGTTTTGCTGCATGGAACTAAATACATAAACTAGGCTAATTTTAATATAAGACACTGTTGAGCGCTTCAGCTTCATGAAATTTAACTTGTTTTACAATCGTGAATTATTTCTCTTGCTATTTTTATGCTGCATTAATTAGGCTAGTTAGCTGTAGCTTTTTCTGATGTCCCCATTTTGCACAAAGCGTCATTGTTCTATTTTAAGTTGTGGCACGGATTACTCACTCCCCGTCCTTTCACTGACAACTAGTTCTCAGAGTAATGTACCTTTTATTTATTGTGTCGGTCGATGTGAAAGCAAAATCATCTGATCTGTAAAGCAGCTCGGCAGGTGTTGCATACATTTTCCCCAAATATCATGGAAACACGTACATTATCATGTTTCTATTACCTAGAATTTGTATGAACGTAGCTATCTTGCCATAAAACTTAAAGTTGAATGACTGTCCGGAATTAAAGCTGAATTTTAACCATATAATTGTGACAGTTATAAGAAACAAAGACAAAATCCTGTCCAAGTGGGAAATGATTGTTGCGCTGTACTATAGATTATTGACATGTCATCAAACAACCATTGTCCTTAATTGCAAAAGATATGAATGCCAATTACAATTGTTGCGGCCAACTGTTTTCAACCTAATGATCTTATGCATGGCGCCATTCGTGCATAGCTGGTCCAGTTTTCTGGTCCCTCTCCTGCAAAGTGAAGAGCTGTAACATTTGTACACGTTTTTCTTTTGTACGAGTCTCCGAAGCTCAGCTTTAAGGGAGACGTTCACCTCCCCTAACGTTTACAACGAATTTGTGCCTAAAAGGTATTCAATATCACTAACGATGTGCTGAAATAAATTAATTGGAAAGAAAGTTCAACGCATGAAGTGTTTCGAAATAGACCTATTGTTGCAAAAGGGCATTATTTGGATTGCATTATCGATTTAATATAAGTAATTGATTTGAGGAAAGCATTTCAATGTCCTCGATAGAGGACAGTGCATATTTTGGATACATTTCTTCTTATGTTGTAGAAGGAACTCGTGCAGATTTCTGATGTCATTTGTCATTTGAAATTTCTTTAGTATTGAACGAGTTTGCAGCTTGGCTGGTGTTTCATGATGATTCATAAAAATTCCCTGTATCGGAATGTGAAAAAGATATTGTTATGTGTTTGGTCACTAATTACATTTTACAACTTTAGTGAATGTAGTAGATGAAACATGACTGGACCAATTTTAAGAAAAATATTGAACTCTATGATATGTATCTCAGCAGAAGTAATTTATTTCGAAACATATTGCGGGTTCCTGTTATGATGTTGTTGTTAACAGAGGTCGCAAGTTTCTTGTACAATTTTCAGTGAAAACTGTTCATCAGGATTAGTATATGTGTACAGTTTTGCAAACGATAGAATTTCAAACTGCGCCTCCCATTGGAACCAAAGTGCAGCTTCAATCTTCGATGTGAAAATGGGAATGCATAGATGAATTTGTCTTTCTGGTCTGTTGAATAATTCACTGGATTGCTTTGATACTTTATTATGTATGATCATTGTTATCGCAATAAAACACACAACAAACATTGTGTAACGTCATTATGCTCATGTTAGTGCTGTCACAGAGGGTCACCTTCTCTTGATTTATGAACTGGTCAAACAAGTGTATTGGTTGTAAGGCTATTAATACCTGTTGTATGACAAGGATTAATCGTGGAAAGTCCTATTGTGTATTTAATTTGGTAAATAATTTATTTAAACAAGCGTGCTAGAACAGAGACATAAACACAAGTCACCAAATTATAGCCACTTGATATGATAAAAAATACATAAACTATATCTAGTATGTTCTTTCACTAAGAGGAAAATAAGAAAGTGAAATGCCTCACCCTGTCCATTAGAGGTTCATGACATAGTTTCATGTAGTTGAAATGCATGCATTGTATTGCATTGTTTTGACAAGCACGCAGAATAAAGAATATATCTTTCAGATGCCTTTCATTCGTTTAAGGGAATTTAAAGTGAAGAGACAAGCACATGGGTATTGTTCGGTAGATAACAGCAAGTTTACGCAATATTGGTACTTGATGCCCACTTCGTCTGAACACCGAAAGTCAATCAAGTCCTCTGCGGTCTGGTTGAGATTTATTAAACGAATCCAAGAAGCGGTACCAGCGAGCCAGACTCCCAGGAATTGAAGGTCACTCTTACTTAACCCAAAAATGAAATATGTACAAGTGAATGGGCGGGGTGAACAAGATCGATAAGGCACTTAAGCTTATAACATTATGTACAAATGTACTCTTATAAGATACTACCAAGTGGGAGAAACCTATCATCTTTGCTCGTTAACTTACACTTCCTCGAGTGTGGCGCTCGACTCTTGCTGGCGCTGAGATAGATGCAAAATGCTTGGCCACTACATTTGTGAAATGAAAAAGACTTCCACTTGGTCGGTGCTAGGACATTACCAATCTGTTACACCACTTTTCCAATTTTTCTTCTCTGCCATTGTCATATAGGAAAACTATCAATCAACCACAAACTCAATACTTTGAAATGGGGTGGCTTGTTCAGGAGGTCTGACTGAAAAATCCAAAAAGGTTTCGGTGCAAATGGGTAGAAGTTATTGAATTACAGCTTTTGCAACAGTACAATTCTATGCTGTGTCTTTCATTCGAACAAAATCTACGTACAAGTATCATATTTACTTTTAGAATGCATTCAACGCAAATTAAACAGTTGGCTTCCAATACTCGACTAATACTGTAGTTAAAGATGAAATAGCCTTTTTCCACGGAACGAAATTGCGAGTCCGATCGATTCTTTGATAAAGACCAGATAGTCAATTGAAACCGTTATCAAAATCACCTTTTCAACTTATGTCAATTCCGACAGTTGAATACTAATGTATCATTGGTCTGGCATTGGTAGAAATTTCCAGGCATGCAAAGATTTGAATCGTCTTAATAAATTGCAGACTACCAAATACAGGAAACTGGAAGCGAATGTAACTGTGATAGCCGTATATTTATAATTTGCCCCGTAGTCGTTGTAACATTTTGCCACGAAACTGTCTTTTGATTGAACAGCTGGCAATCAAATTAACCCAAGTGGTCAGCAGGCCGATTTGGTTATGGGCATATCTAATAGCATTGTCATCATCGGGTGTCTAACCAATGAATATCATTCTTTAGTAGCAAAGAAATTATTGAATTCGTTACTGGAAGTAATTCTATGGAAGGATCGACTGCCTTAGGCGACCTGGCCGAATCACGCAAATAGATGGGATATCATAAAGTACACTGTGTTGTCTGATTTATAATACTATTGGTACAAATGCAAAGCACATAGAAATTCAGATACTGGTTCGACCCAGAAGCTGTACATGGTTTTGCTACCCTGTATCCCTGAGGGCCACGGTGGATATCTGAACAAAGCAGATGCTGTGTTTCCTCAATTCTATCTGGTATTTAGAGCGTAAAATTCGATCGCTCATTACCTCGGGGTATTAACTCCTGCAGTTTATTGCCTTTAGCCATACCTTTCTCTGTATAGATCTGATGCGCAATTCCCATAATGGGAACGGGATGGCAATCGTATTATTGCAAAGTTAAATTTTCCACGTAGGAAAAGGATGATATGCTTACTTTAGAGACAAATCTAATAAAATAACATCCGTTGTTAATTTCTCAGAATCTTGGCGCATTTTAAATGGTTCTTGTACCTAATTTATGAACTCTATTACACTGATGATAATCTAGGCAGATTCCACGAAGGAGTTGATCGTCAGATTGATTGGGAGTTATCTCATTTAGTCAGATTAGGCTTTGGGGAAGCACGGCCATTAACTGTCTTAACTGTCTTCTGGGACAATAACGATCTAATGACCACCATCCAGTTCCATAGTGCAGCACAATTGAAGATTATTTAGATTTACTGCATCGGCTTTATTTGTGAGAAAGTTACTTCAGCCAGAAAATGCTGAAGGTGGTGATTCTATCAGTTTTGGAACAATAGAATTCCATGTGCTGCGTATGTGTTTGCATCAATAACACATTGCGAAATTCGTTTTATTTTCAAACGTTTAAAAATTCACAGACATTTCAGGAGTTGATATAATTAAGTTGTTAAATAAACATGCAATTTAATCAACCACAAAAGTACGTGGTTCAGGTTTCTGGCGCTTGTTTCTGTCAACAGTAAGTTGTGTTACTTAAATACTAATCACACTGTGCAAGAAAACCATTTACCACACAAAAGGTAAATAAGTTAGTACTTTATAACAAATGTTTCCGTTGGTTTTAAAGGCGAAGCTCTCGAAGGGAATACCACAATCTTTAGTGTAAAGCTGAACGCTTTGCTTTACACTCTTGCAATCAAATTTACTAAAGGTACATCCTTTATCAAGCTCTTTTGTGCCAGTATTTTTTTCCATGTAAGGCCATTGTAAAGAATTCGCTCTTGAACACATTGATGCTATATTGAAAAGACAATAGAAACGGACATTTTTGACAATTACAACTAGAATGAACAATGTACATTTAGAAGGTTTCATTTGCGTTGGAACTTACTATTTATACAGTTTATTTCAAAGACTTTTACATCAAGTTAACTGACATAGAGATCTAAACTGCTTAGTTGATGGGCATCTATGCAGGAAGCTTTAAAGCCCACCAAAGCTTGATTGAACCATAAAACAAGATAGAAAAGCCACACTGGGTTAAGATGTCCCTATGGAAAAATATCCAATCACAAAGTACATAATGTGATATACATCGAATGATACATGACATATCAACAGATAAATCACTTTTAAAAGCTCCTATTTTTGTTATTTTTTGAATGTGAAACATAACAGTCGTATGTTGACTAGCGCATTTTGGTCATTACATTTCTAGAGATCAGTGGGGTTTTTAAAATAAATATTTTTTTGACTGGTACCAAATCAACAGATTTGTTCAGGCTTGTGCGTGGAACAGCTTATTTCTCACCATGAGATGGAAAGAGGAGCAAGCTTCAGGTACCCAGAGTTCCCTAAACCCTCTGTATCACCGCTGTATTCGCTCCTCGTGTACGGGGTGTTAAGCAGGCAACGCTTTAATAACGTAAAACTAACACGCAAAGTTGCTGTGCAGGATAACAGTTTGCTGACAAATTTAAAGGCCTTTGATGATACTAACATATTTCTGCATTAGAAGTGATAGTAGACTCAACAGATATGACTTGTACTACTTTTTAGCCTTCCTACTTTTGGCATCTTGCGATCAGTCATTGAATACGTAGCAAGTATTTGTCTCATCGCAATAGTACCACTTAGCTGACTCCTAAATATTTAATTACTGACATTCAATATTTGTATATCTAAGCTCTTTATGTCATACATAGTGCGAATTGATTTCAATTTCTAAACTGAGCTGGAGGAAGGTACTGTTGTTGCAGCTTCCACATTACCAAGAAATATTCCATCTGTAAATACACTTACAAATCAAAAACTATACTTATATATTACATGTCACATGATGTGATTCTTTCATATTTCAGCAATGTCATGAAATTTAAACTGATGTCACCAGTTCAGACTTTCCAATTAGGACGTCAAATAATCTCAAACTTTTGGCAGTTCTAAGAAATTGTAGTGTAATTCTTTGGTACAAATGCAGCCGAAATTTCTGTTTGAGATTGTGCTTGTAGCTTGATTCATTGGCGCAAATGCAATTTCTGGTTATTAACAAATGTTACAGATAGTTTGTCTCGTGTTAATTGGTGATTTCCTTTTAAAGTAAACATACTTCATGAGTGATATAAGAGTTTAAAATAATTTAAAAAAAAATACAAATACTCTGTCCTCATGTCAAGTGTCAGGTTTTTTAGTCTCGCCGCACTGCGAATTAGTTCACTGACCTCGCTGAGATAGATAGCTCGGTTGTTCTAAATCGATTAATAGTGATTGTTCAGTAGCAGGAAGCATTGGTTTAGCTGTGGATCACAGGATCATACTTGACCTTTCAGAGGAGTTTATCATCAAAATTATAGAATCCCCTTTCTCCTATTTTGTCAGAAATTGTTTTACAGTCACATTGTTGTGTTATTTGTCCTAGCCATGACACATGGAACGTACAGAGAACAGACAACTGATCGGGTTGAATGCCAAGAGGATTTTTAAAATGTTAGAATTAACCGAGCGTGATAAAACAATATCTTAATGCGTACGAAAATGTGGAACTGCTTCTAGGATACTGTAAACGTACAAACAGGAGGAAAGGCGAGCTACAGGGGATTAGCCTGTCTGTGCAGTCTAATGATAAAGTGATATGTATAAGGTTGTCCATGTACCGTGCTTGATACCAAAGTCAATAAGCTCTTATTACTCTCCTTCCATGTAACAGTCAAAATACGTACATTTCATTGTCAATTCCTTTCAGATGTTCAATACAGTAAGTGTTCAAGCGTAGACATTCAAGTCCATTCAGTGTACATTGCATTGACTTGTTTTCAGTTTTTATTCTATTTCCATATGATTTTGCACACACATTGAACAGTTTACTATACGTTCAAATTTGTTCGTGGTAGGGATTTCCCTACTTAAAATCAGTCGTTTTCATGAACAACAAATGGACTTAGGAATTCTTGAAATGTAGTTTTAAAGCTAAGAAATATATTTCACAAACAACGAGTGAATTTTGAAATTTATAGTTGTTGGACCTTGTTGCTGAGATGTTGCATGAGAAGAGCAACGTAATTATCTAAATGCATCTTCCTCATTCAATTACAAAGATCCGTAGCTACAAGAGTGATTTAATGTGATTGCTTGTTGGGTATTTATCCCTTAGTATCGAAATCAGGTCCGAAGACGTTAAATCGTGTTTATTTTAGACGGGCCTTAGTGACTGAATACAGAACCTTAACTAATTTACTAAAGAACCCAGCTTTTGGCTCATTTGGCCAAAGAGCCTATAGAATCATGAAGTGTCCGTCGTCTGTCGTCGTCATCGTTGTCGTCATTGGCATTGTCATCTGTGCACAGTCACCCTGAGCACACTATTGACCATGGAGATTTCATATATTACACACATATCTCAAAGTGTAGCAATATCATGTTGCTGTGACCTTTATTCTCAAATTGGCAGCCATATTTGTATTTTTCTTTGAACCTTATTCCTGGACACACATTTAAAGATACAGACTTTATATTTTTCAATCATATGCATCTACATACCCTCTTTATTTCCTGTAAAATTATATTGATGCCACTTATATTTCTAGTTTGGCAGCCATATTTGTGCTTTTTTCATTGATCACACTGGGAGATTTGATCCCAGACACTTTGTATCCTTGTGATATTGTGATCTAAATTATCTAAGTATTTTGATAATGCCAAATGAGCTCAGGTCCATTTGGACCTATTTTTGCTCATTTGGCATAATTGCCACAAAGATTATATCGTTAATTGTAAATTACGCATCTGTGTCCTCTAAGCCTACCAAAAATTATGTTACTGTCATAGCACTCTTAGTATTATGACGGTACAAGATTCTGACAACTTCTATCCTTTCATCAAACTTGAATATGTCAAACACTGTGCAAAATTAGGCAACTGAACAAGAAATTAGGCCAATATTTCTGAGCCCTCAGCTGTTCATTGAATTTTAGATTCCTTTTATTATTCTTGTACATATTTGATGTGTACACTGGGGAGATGTGATTCCCATTTAGATAGAATGATCAACGTCTTCCTTCAATTTAGACAAGAAAGAGGAACGTATTAAATTGTTGTAGCTTACAGAATAGTACCACCCAATTTGAACCCGAATCAATATTTATTTTGGCGTAATATTTTGGTAAATGTAAATATACTTGGAAGAAGATATACCGAATAGAACATTTCTCGTTTAACACATTTATAAATCACAGTAAATTCACGGTAAACAAAAAGTGGCTTCTTGAAACTTTTGTGTACAAAGGTGATGTGCTACATTAAGGAACGGAGTGTGTAATTGTGCGTGTAAAAGGAACATGTATTATCAAGTTGGAAAAATCTTTCTTCATCAGTTGTTTCTGGAAGATCACGTTCGTCGAATTACTTTCAATATGGACCGCAAATCAATATGAACCGCAAACTAGACAAAATGATCACAAGATTTATCGAATCACAATTCTGTGTCGACCTTTTGTTTTTGGCAATCGTCACTCATCCTTCCTCGAGTAAATAGCTTGCAATGTCTGCAACTTCAGTTGACTTCACTTGTGCATTATTCATGTTTTGGACTGGAGTTTTTAAAATCTTACTCTAAGCAACAAATATTCCAGGAATCCAAGTCTCACATAACTCTGTCTCAAAGTCAATATTGACTAAATATTAAGCTACTATAAAGGATTCGATGCACAGGCAAAATTGCACCGGAGTCTTGATTTTGAAACCTAAAAGTTTTGTTAAAGTTTTGCTCACCTCGGAGAGCGAGCTATTTTCAGAAGTCTGCTCATGTTCTTCATTTGAGATTGTGTGCTTTTCTGGTACCGCATTAAAACTTTATGGGTAAATTGCGTCATTTCTGTTGGACATTTATAAATAGTCGGGCAAAGCAGGAAAAACAAACTTGATGGAACAGTTTTTCTACGAAACAATACTAAAATACATCGCATAGTCCGTCACTAAGTTCAAACCATGAAGTCGATATCTAGTTATCTATCTATAGTCAATAATTTTCGTCGCGCAATGGATTTTTAATTGTCTTGGGAGGATTATGTTGCAGCCATCTGAGTTTGTGGGGAGTGATTTGGAAGTATTTTCTCCGCTTGAAGTTGGCTTTCTATCTAAACAGAGCGATTATATCTGTGTACTATTCTACCCACACAAATGTCTGGAATTTATCATTTAAATGGAGCTGAGATGATAGTGTTTTAAACTAGAAGTGATTGAAGGTGAACTTGCAGTAGTGACAAAGTCACCATTTAACGGGGTTGATCATTGCAGCTTTGAAAAAGTGAAATCTGCGGCAATTAAAGACGTTGCTCACTGTATCACAGTAGTTCCGTGGCTTACGATAATAATTTGCAAATAAATTAGAAGTTTTCATTGAAGTTACTGCCTCTCTCAAATAAGGCATAGTGGAAGTTGATCAATAATGTAAACTCTTCATCTGTTGAGGCAGTGACATAGACAATCATCCCGGTTTGTCAGACATCTGTTTGATTCCTTCCTTATGTTATTTTCAGGTTCCAGTCAAAGCATTCGGCATCAGGGCAATACCACGCAATGTGTCCACATCGGCCACAACAGAAACATTCATCAGAGTTGGTCATGCTGTTGATGGTTGGGCTACTCATGTTGGACATCACAATTTGGGCTGCCTCCA